>PVKS010014882.1:0-47316 GCA_004027875.1 Aplodontia rufa | reverse complement strand
TTCATCAAAAAAAAAAAAAAAAGAAAGAGTTTGTGCCTAACCCACACTGGTGGGCATTTCCACCCAAAAGCTACCATAGCATAGTCACAGGGAAATATGTAAAAATCACTTATAATTTATTAGACCTCCCCATTTTAATAGCGAGCATTTTTTATTTTACTTTATGCAGATTCACATTCATATTTTCATATCAAGTGAGAACTATTACTGTAACACAATAAAAATATCATTACTAAAATTAAGCACAGAATCTGGTGGCACTGTTAACACCACTCTGTACTAGCCAGGGAGGGAAGGCTTCCAGGTGGAGGGCAAGTGCATTGGGCACTGTGGGAATGCTGCATGTGGATGGGCAGACAGGTACTGGTGGGAGTTTGAGGGCCCTGGGGCCACCTGCCCAACCAGACCTGCCTGGGCCTGTGTGGTGGGAAATGGTGGCAGGGATCAGTGGAGAAGTTTGGGATGTGGACTTAAGGAACTCTATCCCCTGATTTAGTAGGCAATAAGAAAGGACTCACATTAAGTTTTAGAGAGGAAAGGGAGCTACTTTTTCTTGAACCAAAGCAAGCATCCATACTTTCCTTTTCTCTCAAAAACCCAGTGCATTGAAAATCATCCCAAGATGGAGATGAAGAGACCGAAGTTCACAGAGACGAAGCAACTGGCCCCAGGTAGGAATTCCTTACTGGGTGGTTTATAAACAACAGACATTTGATTGTCACCATTTTAGAGTCTATGAAGTCCAAGATCAAGACTAGCAGGTTCAGTTGTCTAGTGCTGATTCCTCTGGGAGGAACACTGTGTCCACATGTGTTGGAAGGTGAAGGACAAGAGGGACAAACTCCCTCCATGAAGCCCTAATCCCATTCTTGAGCGGGGGAACCCTTGTGGCCTCACCACTTAATACTACCACATTGGCCATTAAGTTTCAACAACTGAGTTTTGAAGGAGACACGTTCAAACCATAGGCTTGCAGAAGCACTAAGGTCATAGCCCACGCCTTTGCAGCTGCTCCTAGAAAGCAGTAACATGCACCAGTTCAGGAGCACTGGATGCTTCAGCCAGGCAGCATAGTTTTGCAGAAAGTGAGATCCAAGCGAGGCCTGCAGGGTGAGGCCGCAGACACAGGGACTGCAATGGGAACAGAAGGGAAAGAAGGGGGAATCCACAACACCTTCAAAAGGAATCGGAAACACTGGATGAGAACTAAGTGGGCGTGAAAAGACTTCACCTTTGAGCCTGGCAGAAAAAAGAACCGGGTGGAGCCAGGGGGACAGTTGGAGAGAGGGAAGAAAGGGAAATTCAATTCCAGACAGGCTGCGTTTCTGGTACTAACCAGAAAATCTAAGAGAAGCATTCACACAGGTACCCAGACACCCAGAAGGAGAGCAGAGGCAGGAGAGAGATCCAGACTTCTGTGTGACCAGGTGGAGGAACAAGACTCTGGACTCGAGAAAGGGCCTTTTGCAACTGACTGATGTTTGGATTTCAACATAACCACAATCATGTGGGTGGAGGCCAAGAAAGCATTTGGGTCAAGTCAAGCTAGGAAAGCAGGTTCAACCCTCAACGCAAAGACAGTGGGACCCAAATGGCTTAAAATCTCCATGCAGGATTTGTGTTGATAGTTCGCCTGCTGTTTCCACCAGCTTCTAGTCCCTTCTCCTCCTCCTTGGCTCCGGCAGGCATGGCGGGAACAAATGGAGGGAGTAGGAAGGGCATGAGGGGCATGGAGAGGAAGGGTATTAAGAGGTTGGCTCTGAGAGACAAGAAACAAAACAGAGAAGACACCTGGAAGACAGGCAGAAATGACGAGAGCTCGTGAGCCTGTGTGACCCAAACAGACCTGCCTGTCTGAAGGCAGGTGAAAAAGCCCGCAGAGGCAAGACTCCCAAGATGGTTGCTGACCTTGGAAGCAGTTTTTTGCTGATTCTAGGGAGAAGAAGGAGCATATATACCGTGTGTGTGTGTGTGTGTGTGTGTGTGTGTGTGTGTGTGTTCCTCAAGCTTTCCTGATGACAAGGGGCCAGGAGGAGCCCTGCTACTTTCAGGGCAAAGCTCTAAAGCCGCTCGCCGGCTTGGCAGAGTCAGTTTTGGTATCGTGTAGGTGCTTAGCAGGGTGGCTGGCACATGGCAGACTCTCAGAAAATCACTTATTAAAGAAACAAGGAATGGTTGTTTCACTCTGGAGCTATGTTCTAGCTGCCCAGATAAGACGCATGGGCACAATAGTTAAGTCTTGGCATGTTTGAAAAGGCTTTATAATTCCTCAGATAGGAGAGTGTGGCAATCCTCACACCCACACAGATGGATCAATGCAGTGAGCACTGATCAAGCACCCACTTGGCCCCAGGTCTGGGCAAGTCAGTCACAGATGCGAGAAGAGGGAACTAGCACTGTTGTGTTAGAGGACAGCCACAATAGCGCCCACACAGACAGGGTGGGTCCCCAAACCACACAGAAGTTCAGGGAAGATTTCACCAAGGGAGGCTGCTTTTGAGCCAGGTCTGGGAATGAGAAAGTTTTCTATAGGCTGTGATGGATCAGATATGTCAGGGACAAGGACAAAATGAGGAAGCAGGGAAAAGGGTGGCATGTTCCAGAAAAATGTCAGCACTCGGACACACCTCAGGAAGCAGTGGGGAACAGGCTGGAAAGACAGATCGGGTCATGAGAGAGCAGAGTTCTCAAATGCTCGAGAGTCATGTAATGCGCTGCAGAGACATGGGTAAGAACAGATGCAAGCAGGCATATTTATAAGGAGAAGAACTGAGTAGACACACAGAGAATCACAGAGCCCAGAAATAATCTGGGGAAGGATATCTAGAGAAAGAGAAAGGAATAATGGGTGAGCGGGGCAGGTAACCTCGAGGGTGGTACTCCCACCATCATGTAAGCCCCTGCCCGCTAGAGGAGGCTGGAAGGTTTCTAATGATCAGAACTGGGCAGGAGGATGTCACCTTCAGGACAAGCTTAACAAAGTGCCGACTTCCATCTTGTGCTTCTCAGAGGCCTGCTCTGCAGGAAGCAAGTTACAGTGCTGAGTAACTTCATGGAGAAACTGATGGTAACAAATTAATGTCTCTGGCCAACAACTAGGGAGGATTTGAATCCTGCCAGCAGCCACATGAGAGAACTGGGAAGTGGGTCTTCCACATTTCGCTAAAAGCTTAAAAGCAAATCTGCTCCAAATTAAGCTTTAAAAGGTGAGAGCTTCAGAGCCAGAGGCATCCAACTAATCCGCACTGGATTTCAAACCCACAAAATCTGTAGAATAATAAATGTTCATTGTTTTAAACCACTAGTCTTGGGGTAAACTATTATGAAGCAATGATACATTGATGGATGCAAGAAGGATGAGAGTGAGGAGGCCCCTGGACAGTGGCAATGCTGTTTCCTAATGACCATGCAGTTCCTGTTGCAGTCCCTTATGATGTGGGGCTATCCCTCCCTCCTGAGAGTTCTAAGATCCCCATTTTCTTTCTAATGCGTTCTTCTTTTGTGCCTCAGGTAATTAGAAGTTGCTTCTGTAACTGAACACCAAACAACCCTGAAAATGGCAGTCAGCTCTAAAATAAGGAAACCCTGTTGTCTAACAGTACCAACTCATTTCCTGAACTGCATATATGATGTTCAAGCCAGATATAAACACAGTAGTCCCTCCTGTGCTCAAGGATTTGTTCCAAGACCTCTAGAGGATGCCTGATACTACAGATGGTACCAAATTTTATACACAAACACTTCAATACAATGACAGTCAATTGGATAACTAACCAGGCTACTTAAGAGACTAATGGGCAGGTAGCATATACAGCATGGATTCAATGAACAAAAAAAAGGATGATTCATGCTCCAGGCGGATTGGTGTGATATTTCATCATGCTACTCAGAATGATATGCAATTTAAAACTTATGAAATGTTTATTTCTGGATTTTCTATTTAATATTTCTAGATTGTGGTTGATAATGAAACTGGAAAGTGAAACCATGACAGATAGGGGGAACTACTAAGAAAGGTACTTATGCAGCCTTCTCTTCATGGCTCAACACCTAACAATCTAGAAAAGAGTGGATCTGCAAGATCACAAAGCAATAATAAATGCTGGCAAGGTTGTGGGGAGAAGGAACACATCTGCATTGTTGGTGGAACTGCAGACTGGTTCAGCCACACTGGAAAGCAGTAGAGAGATTCCTCAAAAAACTAGGGATGGAACCGCCATATGACCCAACTATCCCACTCCTGGGGATCTTCCCAAAGGACCTAAAATCAGCATATTACAGCAATACAACCACATCAATGTTTATGGCAGCACAATTCACAATAGCTAAATTATGGAATCAACCCATCACTACATGAATGAAATTGTGGCATATACATACAATGAAGTTCTACTCAGCTGTTAGAATGATATTATGGCATTTGTTGGCAAAAGAATGGAAATGGAGAATATCATGCTAAGCAAAATTAGCCAAACTCAGAAACTCAAAAGTTGTATGTTTTCTCTGATTTGTGGAATCCAGAGTAAAATAAAAGAAAAGGAGAAGGAGGGATAAGATTTCATAGAGAACCATTCAAATACAAACAATAGAAGAACTAAAGAAAGTCTAGTGGTGTAGAGAAGGCAGGGAGGGTGGGGGGAGGAAAGAAGGACAGGAGGGAGGCAAGGGAGGGTTAAGGGGGGAAGAGAAAAATAAATTCTGCACCCGTAGGAAACTAAATAATTCCTACATGATCAATTTCAAGGAGCAATCAGCAGAGGCAAGGGCAAGAGGATGGGATCGGGGAGCGTTGCAGGGGGGTTGGCCAAATTATATTGTTATATTGTGTGCGTGTATGAATACTTAACAACGAATCCCATCATTATGTACAACTTTAATGCACCAGTTTCAAAAAAGTATAAGAAAAGGAAAAGAATGAATCTGAAAAAAGAATGATTTTATTTTGAGTTACCAGTTAGTCCTTTGGAACTGAGCATTTCTTCCCAAAGCTCCTGGGTGCTGATGTTGACCTAAAGTCAAAGAGAATCAAATGATGTAACACCGAGGAATAAGTGAGGAAACAATTTCACGAATTTTCTCCTTCTCTGCACTGCTTAGAAATCCAGTTCAGGTTTTCCTCTCCCCAGTCTTCTTTGTTCCTTCCCTCTCTTCATGCTTCTTCCCCCAGGAAAAATCATTGAACTAAGAGTGATACAGATTCTCAGCCAAAAACGTTACATGGTATTTCTCCAGAAACAATATAAAAACTCTTGGTGTCTTTAAAATGTACACAAACAGAATCGTACTGTAAGTTTCCTTTTGCAATTGATATTTTCACTCCATGTCAGAAATAATTAAGTTGAATTTATTGCCATGCATTCACTTCTTTTTCTTTTATCTAAAAAGAATCTACATTGGACATGGAATTCATGGAGAAATGCAATTATGCCTCTCCATTAATGATGTACATTTTTATAATATATACAAAATATACTTTTACTCCAAAACAGTTTCAAACTTACAGAAATTTTGCAACTACAGTATAAAGCATGTTTGGGGGTTAATTTTTTTTTATTTGAAAGTAGTTCGTTAGCCTGATTTTCCATCACTCCTGAATACATTATCCTATAGAGCCACAGTACAGTCAACTGATACATTGTTACTGTGTCAGCCTTAGATGCCATTCAGGTTTTACCAATAGTCCCAAGAATGTCCTAACTAGCAAAGGAGGTAGTTAGAATCCCACACTTGTCAAATCTCTTAGACTCATTCATCTAGAATAATTCTTAAGCCTTTCTTTTATTTTCAAGAAATACAGCATTTTGAAAACTGTGTGTCAGTTACTTTGTAGACTGGCATGTCTGTTGTTTCCTGCTCATTAGGTTTGGATGGTACATCTTTGGACTTCTTAGAGAAGCTGAAGAGTTCCTCGCCTTATATCTGATCAGGTGATACACATTTTCCATCTGCCCATTACTGACAACATTCACTATGATCACAGGATCAAGGTGTTTCTCTCAGGCTCCTGTACTAAAAAATCATTCTTTCCCTTTGTAATTAATAAATTTTCCCAGAGCACTATTTTGAATCTACATAAATTAGATTACTATGAAAAGTATAACTTATTTTTAATACAAGTATGCTAAGGTCTATGTTCCTTTAAAAAAGATAGGATGCATTATCTGTTATAAGGGCAGGAAACGTAGCATCTGCAAGTCTTCTGTCAAAGATCCCTCTTTTTAAGGAAGCACACTCCATACTTTTTTGTTTCTATGAAAAAAGGAAAAAGAAAAAAAAAAAACCCCAAAAACGTCTAAGAACATTCAGCTGTCATCCCAGATGCACAAATACAATTCTGGGGCAAATGATAGGAGAGATCAGAAGAGCTCCCTCTCCCATACAGAGGCTCAAGTGTAAGTTACTAGCAACTCTCTGTGGCCCTCTCCTGTCATGGAGGGAGGTACCCCAGCTCTGGGGCCAGGACTTGGGGTAGCTGAAGAATTTCACCCCTGGCAGCAGGCAGGAGCAGAACCATATGGAAAATATTTGAACTTCACTAAGCCCCACATTTGGCAGGAAAAGAATTGGGGGATGTGTAGCACTTTTTGACCAGATTGCCTCTTGTTGTCCTGTGATTTCTATCTTAGTCACAGAAGGAACCCCAAAGAGAAATTGGGGTTCCTAGGTTGGCAGATCCTACATGCTTTCGAGGGGGCTTAATTTATAGAGAAGCGACACAAGGATACCTTGGTGTAAGAGTGGAGGGGATGCGGCTCCCGCTCCTCTCTCAGCAAATGTGAGCACCTACTTTGAGTACTGCATGGAACTCAGAGCTCCAAGGAATACATGTGAAAAAATAATAGTGTTGCTAACAAATATTTATATCCCCAATGGGGACATAGGACATAAACCTATGAAATGATAATCATATGGACAATAGAGACACCATAGAAAGCATTCAGACCAGCCTGGAAATGTCCAAAAGAATTTCATTACAACAACTCTGCAGGTTTAAAGGATATGGGCCTCATAGACACTAAGCAATGATACACACAGGAAAAAGTGGAAGGACTAGGTGCTCAGAATCTGCTATAGACAGAAGATTCCTAACTCCAGAGTTCTAGAATATCAAAACTGGAAGACCCTTAGGGACATCCCCATTCCACAGAGGGGCAATCTGTAGCTCAGAGAGGTTGTGTGATGTATTTAAAATCACAGAGTTGGCTTAGAGAAAACTTCAAGAGCTATATCCAGTTTCTGTATCCTGAGCATGTATCCTATTGGGTTCACTTGACGATAAGACATTCTAAAGTTTGTTTTTTAAAGTACCCACATTACGGATCATTCAAATGGTCTTCTTATGACAAAGCACTCTCCCAATTCCAGAGTCCAGGCATGCATGTTTTTACCAAGACTTTAGAATCACCCACTACGTGCTGTGCAAGACCAAGAAGAAAACAAGATGTAACAAAGGCTTACAGATTGGCTTGTCCTAGGTGCAGATGAAGTAAGGTGCAAATGCTCATTACATAATATGTCTCAAAACGTATTGTTAGTGAAGAGAACAGTGATGGGAAAACTGGTTCTATACAAAGCACAGTTACAGACCGAGGCTCAAACTCAAAACAATCTATATCATATTGTCTGAGCAATCTGCAATTATGTTTCAACAAAAAAGTTCGTCTATCACATGAGAATTATGCTGGTTCATCTTTCCTTGGTTTTGCAGTTTTGATTTATGATAATGCAGGTTTGGGTCTTATGGCTGTGAACAATAAGCTAAGGAGCATCTGCCCAATTTTGTTTACATATATTTAAGCACAAAGTTTGTTGTTACCAAGTGTCCCAGATACATTTTGGTTTTTTTAAGACACAAGGGCATAACACTCAAGGTCTAGAACACTGTCACTTACTGCTAGGAAAGAGAGCATCACTTTTATCCTGCACCGCCCCCTCCACAGCACCCTTCAGGCCCTCCAGCCCTAACCAAGCGTTGGAAGCTAGCGCCCCTTGAGGCTTACCTGCAAAGCAATTTCCTTCTTCTTGCTGCCCATGGTTCTGCAAAGAAGATAAGCCGGGGTGCCGCGGGCTTGGGCCGTTCCTCCGGAGCAGCCTCCCTGCAATCAGCAAGCCCCCAGCCTTCTTCAGGCACAGGCCCCTCCCCGCCCCTTTTTAAGGTGCTTCTAAGTGGCAGCAAATCGAGTCACTGATAGAAAATAAACACCGCAGGAAGGTGCACAGCCGGCAGGCCGGTGACCCGCCAGGCGGTTTTCTGGGAATCTGGGATGCCCCTTCCTCACCCGGGATCCGGCCCAGGGGCGTGCGCTCCAGCTGGAGCAGCACGATCCTGCTGTCCGCACTGCTCCGCGTGCACGACCTGGAAACAACAGCCTCTGCGAATGGACTCTCCAGGGGTACGCGGTCCGCGACGCGTCTGGAGTCTCCAACCGACTCCGCAGCGAACCAGTCGGGTCGTCCTGGCAACCCAGCCCCGGCCCAGCCAACCAGTGAAGCCGCGGCACGTAAGCCACGCCCACCAAGGCTTTGCCCAATCGCCGAAGGCGGGAGGGAGTCCCGCCCCTCGAGGGCCGCAGGGGGCTAGAAGAGCGTCCTCATTGGCTGGAGCGGACGTCAATGTCCGGGGGATTCGAGGTCTTTGAGCGCGGGATGCGGTAGCGCTACTGAATCCCTGCATCCTTCCTACCCGGCCTGCCCAAGTCTGCGCTGTGTGCAGCTTTTCTTCCCATCACTTACTTGCATAATGCTTTCTAAGCAGAAGATAGGTTTTGAGGGGTTTGAAAGGGTTCTCTTTAAGAGAACAAATACAAAATAATGAGTTTAAAATTAACTATGAACGTGAAGTATAATACATACAAATACAAAGCAGTTGCAAACACAGGGTCGCGCCAGTTGTGTAAGGAAGGAGGCGAATGAAGGAAACAGGAGAGCGGCGGCTCAACAGTAACACAGGTTTATTGGGGAGAAACCTGCAGAGGGGGCCCTGGGACCCACCTGCTGCTTACAGCCTGGGGTAGCTCTAGAGGGAGTGAGTGGGCAGGGGACCAAGGTTCAAGTTTTCTGGTTGAAACAGGAGTTTCGGTGGAGTGTCATTTTTCTGATAAGGGCGCATCGTCAGATTCCTTATCAGAATCTATTTCAAAACAGTGAGTAGGGGGTTTGCTGTCTGACTCACATGAGTGATTTCTGGTAATTTTCCATAGCGGCCAAATGGTGTTTATTAATTCAAGTATTTCAATAAATAATCATTCTAAGTGTGAACAGTCTAAATTACCCCAATTTGAGTATTGCCAAAAAAAAAAAAATAAGCAAAAAGGCCCAATTGTGTGTTGTCTAGAAGAAACTCTTATTTTTGTGGTGGTTGTTCCAAAATTTTATGTCCACATTTTTTACTGGCCAATTACGATTGCACACAGGGTGGAATTTGTTGTTACATATTCGTAGGCACAGCCTAACGATGTAATTTGGTCAGTGACATTCTCTAGTGTTTCCCCTTTCGCTCCCTTCCTCTGCTCTACTGGTCTTCCTCTAATTTTCAGGAGATCCACCCTCTTAACCCTTCCTTCTCTTTTTCCTCTCAAGCTTCAATCCTTGAAAGAGAACAGGAACCCTGACTTTCTGAGTCTGGCTCATTTCACTTAACATAATGTTCTCCAGTTGCATCCATTTTCCTACCAATGATATAATTTCTTTTGTCCTTATGGCTGAATTAAACTCCATTGTGGATATATACCACATTTTCTTTATCTCTTCACCCACTGACAGACACCTTGGCTGGGTCTATAGTTTGACTTATTGTGAATGTGCTTATACATGGGTAAGTGTGTATCACTAAAGTATGCTGACATTAATTCTTTGTGTAAATATTGAGGAGTAGTATAGCAGGGTCATAGGGTGGTTTCATTTCTAGTCTTTTGAGAAACTATACTGGTTTCCATAGTGGTTGTATTAATTTACAATCCCATCAACAGTGTAAAAGTGTTCCTTTTTCTCCACATCCTCTCCAGTATTTCCTACTGTTTGTACTCTTGATGGCTGCCATTCTAGCTGGAGTGGGGTGAAATCTTAGTGCAGATTTGATTTGCATTTCCCTAATTGCTAAAGATGTTGAACAGTTTTTCATGTGTGCTGGCCATTTATTTATATTTCTTCTCTGGAAAAGTGCCTGTTAGTTCATTTGCCCATTTATTAATTGAGGGTTTTTGATAAGATCTTGAGTTCCTTCTATAGTTTGAATACTAATCCTGTCTGAAGAGCAGCTAGCAAAGATTTTAACTCATTCTATAGGTTCACATTGTTTCTTTGCTGGGCAGGAGCTTTTTAATTTGATGCCATCCCATTTATTAACTTTTTATATTATTTCTTGAACTTGTCTCGTGAAAGAGGCATTGGCTGTGTTGGAGTGTTGACCCTACATTTCCTTTTAGGAGTTGCATACTTCTGGTCTAATTCCTGGGTCTTTGATCCATTTTGAGTTGACTTTTGTTCAAGGTGAGAGATAAAAATCCAGTCTCATTCTGTGAGTTTTCCCTGCATCATTTGTTAAATAGGCTGTCTTTTCTCCAATGTATGTTTTGGCACCTGTGTCAAGGGTCAGATGACTGTAGATGCGTGGGTTTATCTCTGTGTCTTCTATTCTGTACTGTTGGTCTATGTTTCTATTTTTATGCCAGGACCATGCAGTTTTCTGTTACTGTAATTCTAAAGTATAATTTGATATTTGATAATTGCAATGTTTCCAGCATTTCTTTTGTTTTTTGTTTTGTTTTGTTTGTTTGTTTGTTTGTTTGGCTTAGAATTGCTTTGGCTATTCTGAGTCTTTTATTCTTCCAAATAAATTTTAAGACTTTTTTTCTAGTTTTGTGAAGAATGTCATTGTACTTAGGTGGGGGTTGCATTGCATTGAATCTGCGTATTGTTTTTGGTAATGTGGCCATTTAACAATATTAATTCTGCCTGTGCATTAACGTGGAAGGTCTTTCCATCCTATGAGGTCTTCCATTTCTTTCTTCAGTGTTCTATAGTTTTCATTGTAGAGAGGCCTTTCACCTCCTTGGTTAAATTTGTTACTAGGTGATTTTTTTAGGCCACTCTGAATGGGATGATTTTCCTGTTTTCTTGCCCTGAACATTCATTATTGGTATGTAGGAAAGTTGTTGATTTTATAATCTTGCTTCTTTTCTGAATTTGTTTATTAGCTTGAGCAATTTGTGGGTCTTCTAAGTATAGGATCATATCATCTGCAAACAGTGATAATTTGACTCCTTCCTTCCCTAGTTTTATCTCTTTTATCTCCTTCTCTTGCCTAATCGCTCTGACTAAAATTTCTAGTACTGTATTGGATAAGAATGGTGAGAATGGACATCCTTTTCTTGTTGTACATTTTAAAGAAAATGTTTTTAGTTTTCATCCACTCACCATAATGTTGGCTTTGAGTTTGTTGTAAATAGTCTTTATGATGTTGAGGTAAGTTTCTTCCATCTGTGATTTTATAGTGAATTGGTGCTGAATTTTGTTGGGGGTTTTCTTTTCTTCTATTGAAATGACTATGATTTTTATCCACAATTCTAGTTACATTGTGAATTACACTGATTGATTTGTTTATGTTAAACTATCCTTGCAACCCTGGGGTGTAATCAACTTGGTCATGATGTAGAATCATCCTAATATGTTGTTGGATATGATTTGCTGATATTTTATTAAGTATTTTTCCTCTGAGTTCATCAGGGATATGGGTCTGTAGTCTTCTTTCCTTGATGTATCCTTATCTGGTTCTGGTATGAGAGTTATACTGGCTTCATAGAATGAATTTGAAAGTTTCCATCCCTTTCTTTTCATGGAATAATTTTAGGGACATTGGTATTAGTTCTTTAAAGATACAGTAGAATTCAGCTGAGAATCCATCCGGTCTTTGGCTTTTCTTGTTGGAAGGCTTTTTATTACTGCTTCAGTCTCATTGCTAATTATTGGTCTGTTTAGGTTTTCAGTGCCCTCTTGATTCAGTTTTGACTGGTCATATGTGTCTATAATTGTACCCATTTCTTCTAGGTTTGCAGTATAAATTTTTAAATAGTCCCTAATGAGCCTTTGGATTTCTATGATATCAACAGAGATTTCTCCCTTTTCACCTCTAATTGTATTAATTTGGAAGTTCTCTCTCTTTATTTTGGCTAGTTTAGCTAAGGGTTTATCAATCTTTTCAATCAGTGTGAGAAAGAGACAAAGAGAATCAATTTTGATTGAGTTTTTCACATGGCCCTTGTTGCTCTGACACTTAGTTGTGCACATGGTGCTGGGCTTTGAACCCGTGTAATTGCTCATGCCGGGCAAGCACTGTAACCACTGAGCCACCGCTCCAGCCCCTCAATCTTATCTTTTTAAAGAACCAACTCTGTTTCACCAATCCTTTGCAGTGTTTTTGTATTCTCTATTTCATTGATTTCAGCTTTAATCTTTATTATTTCCTTCTTTCTACTGGTTTTGAAATTGGTTTGTTCTAGTTTTTCAAGGGCCTTGAGATGCATCATTAGATTGTTTATTCCGGATCTTTCTGATTTTCTTATGTAGGCACAGCTCACTTACGTACATTTCCTTACATAAACTTTCCTCTTAGAACAACTTTTGTGCTGTCCCAGAGGCTTTGGAATGTCATATTGTTGGGAACCATTGCTATTCCTTAGCATGGAACTGAAACATAGCTGGCCTTCCTCCAGGAAGCTAATAAGGGTAACCTGGTAACTTTTGGGGGCTTCTCTAGGAAAATGATGACGGTCATTCAGATTCAGAGAATTAAGGGGATTTTGGCTTAATGACTCAACACACTTGAAGCCATTTCCTGTTGGTTAATTGTGTATCACCTGCTTTTCTCTAATGAATAGAAAGCATGTGACTCAGACACTCAAGGCCTCTGTTCTGTATAGTAAAGGGCGCCCTGGCTTCCCCCATACCTCCACCACCAGGTGAGAAGCCAGGAAAGGAGATTAAAGTGGAGATGGAGCTTCCGTGTCATCGATTGGCCCTAGACACCCTGCATTCACAACAAGGATTAGCCCTGGCCAGAGAATTAGGATGTTTCTAAGAGAGACCTCAGTTTCTAGATTGAATGGATAACTGTGAAAGGAAACTGAAGCAAGATCAGATCAGCATTCTCTCCAGGAAGGCAGAGAACCATTCGCATGTCTCACTCCAGCAAAGCCTTTCCCCAGAGTCTTGAGTCTGGCAGCCACGGGGCTGACAGGGTCCTGGTATTTTTGATAAAGTACAAAATGGAGTAGAGAACTCCTGGAAGAAAAGTGATAGAGCAATTGTCCATTTCACTCACCCTTCTGAAGATCTCGGGGATCTCTGTAAGTGTAACACAGAGATGGCTGGGTGGGCTCTGTTTTGTAAATTTGAGGAATGAAATCCAGGGACACAGGGTCAGACAGAGCAGAGTAACAGGATTTAGAGTAACAGAAAGGAAGCCGAACTCCCAAAGAGGGAGGGGTCCCAAGAGCGGGTTTAGATCTGAGATAGGAAAAGGCCTGGACATGCCAGATTTCCTTCCACTTTCCTGAGCACTTGTGGAAATTATAAAGATCCAAAGAAAGTTGGGATGGAAGTGCCATTAAACGGCCATTTGGATTCATTATCTAGAGCATTCATTATCTAGGCCAGAGCTGATTGCAAAGGGAAATTGGCCCGTTTGAGGTCAGGTGCCAGGTGGAGTAGGGGTGAGACTGGCAAGTAGACAGCCGAGGGGAGAGTCTGAGGAAATATGTCATTGGGTTGTCCCCACAGTGAAAATGGTGGGAGTGACAGGGAGTGGGCGTCCCCAGACCTGAGTCAGTCCAAGTAGAATGAGAAGGGAGATAGAGAGGTGGGTCGTTGCCACTTAAGACCTCAGCCTGTAGGGGTCTCAGTGCCTGGTACCTGCTTTTATAGCAGCAAGAGGCAGAGAACCCAAGGTCCGTGAGAGAGTTTCGCCAAGGGGAAGCTCAAAACTCATACTTACCTGGTCAAATTGAAGGGCCAGCGTGTGGACACAGAAGCACTCAGCGAAGGAAAAAGCTTCCCGGTGATAGTTCTGAGCCTGAAAACCAGGATCCTGAAGCAGCTCAGATCCCCAAAGGGGCGAGCCTGGGTGTGAGTCACAGCACCACTGAAAGAGAGATGGCGCAGAATACGTCATGCAAACCGGGGTGGATGAAAAAGCTTGAATGTCAGGAGCCTGACAGGCTGTCTCAAGCAGAGAACAGCAACAGGGGTTGCCTGTGTGGCCATTTTATAGGGCTTTCAGGCGTAACCTGGAGGGGGAAGAATCTTTTATAGGTGGGGTTTACATTTTGGATTGTGTCAGCCTGGGGCACCTAATTTCAGGGAAGGCAAGTTTCATTTTTTTGGGAAACAAAACCTATTTGTAACATGGCAGCTTAGCTACAAAATGGCTGTGGTATGGCTAATACACACCTGTAATCCCAGCAACTGGGAGGCTGAGGCAGGAGGATCATCAGTTTGAGGCCATCAAAATAAAAGAATTTAAAAAGGCTTGGGGATGTAGCTCTGTGGTAGAGAACCCCTAGGTTCAATCCCTAGTAGGAAGTCAGGGAAACACAGATAAGTCAAAGGTGAAGGACGTTCAGGCAAAGGGAACTTCAGAAAAGGAAATAAGCAGTTACTCAAAGTTTAGCAGATCAGCTTTCTTGGAAGACATAAAAAATTTAATGTGTGTACTTAACAAAGCATCAAATGCTAAGACAAAAACTGAGTGAAACTGTCAGGGAAGACAGATCAACCTGATATTATAGCTGAACACTTACCACAAGTTTTTAAGTAGTTGATAGACCCAGCAGGCAGAATATAAGCAAGAATGTAATTAAGTTGAACAATGTTAATCAGTTTTATTTAACATTTATGTGACACTTCACCCAACAAGAGCAGAACATAAATTCTTCTCAAGCTCACATGGGACAGTCACCAAGATAGATCACATTCCAGGGCATAAAGCATACCTTAACTAATTTAACAGAACCGAAATCGTGCAAAGTGTATTTTCAGATCACAAGGAATTAAACCAGAAATAAATAACAGCTGAGGAATGTAATCTACAAGCTTTAAATAAATGGAGAGCTATTCCTTGTTCTTGGATAGAAAGAATCAATATTGTTAAGAAATCAATTCTTCCCAACATGATCTGTATATTAAACCCAATTCCAATCAAAACCCCAGCAAATAAATATTTTGTGGCTATTAACAAACTGATTTTAGAGTTTATATGAAAAAACGAGAGGCCCAGAATAGCCATCACAAAACTAAAGAAGAAAGAACAAAGTCGGAAAACTGACACCACCCAACCGTCTATGTCCCTTCTCTGTCAGCTAAGAAAATCCAATGGAAGTAACACCCTGGTAGCACTGAGGACTACCACCCAGATTTGGGTTTCTAATACCACTTTTTAAGAAAGAAATTAGACATCTTTGGAGAAGAACACAGGACATTCTAGGAGTATGGTAGAAATATACAAAATGAACCTGAAATATTTTGTATTTTGTGGTGTCAGAAAGAAAAGAAGAAATGCAAAACAAACAAACAATCAAAAAACCCCAGAGAAGGGGCTGGAGCTGTGGCTCGGTGGTTACAGCGCTTGCCTGGCATGCTCAAGTACACGGGTTCAAACCTCAGCACCATGTACACAGCTAAGTGTTGGAGCAACGAAACCCATGTGAAAAACTCAATAAAAATTGGTTCTCTCTCTCTCTCTCACTGTCCTTCTCTCTTTAAAAGTAAAAACAAATAAAAAAACAAAAAACAAAAAACAACCCCAGAGAAGTCCCTTGTTGAAGGACTGTGTCAAAGGGACAAAGGGTTATAAGATCCAAGTGAAAGAAGTCCCAGGGGCTGGAGCGGTGGCTCAGCGGTTTCAGCTCTTGCCTGGCAAGCACGAGGACCCGGGTTCAAACCCCAGCGCCATGTACACAACTCAGTGTTGGAGCAACTGAGGCCATGTGAAAAACTAAATAAAGTGTTTCTCTCTTCCTCTGTCTCTCTCACAGTCTCTCTCCTCTCTCTTAAAAAAAAAAAGAAGTCCCAGTAGCCAAATCTGTGCAATAAAAAAGGTGGGATGAGCAAGAAAATAATGTAATATTGGATTGTAATCCAAGTTATAAATAAATATGCAGAAATTCAAATTGGTGTAAATAAATTATTGAAAAAAAATAATAAATGGGGGCAAAGAGACACATCTCCTGTACAAAAGATATCCAGATAATTTATGTAAATAGTCTTCCCTAAAGGAGGGAAATCCTTATTCTCCACTCCTTAAGTAGGGACTGTGCATAGCAGCTTCCTTCCAAAGACTGCAGAATGGAAAAGGTCAGGGGAAAGTGATGAACAATGGAAAAAGATGACGTCTGCCTCAGCTAGGTGACCAATCAGCCACAGTGATAAATCACATTGTTAGTGCGCACCTTGATACGATACCATGAAAGTGGCATCTTACCTTTGTGATCTTCCTCCCCCATGTGTGATTCCAGTCCAGTTACAAGAAAAAGGTCAGATGAACTCCATTAGATGGGCATCCTTCAGTATACCTGACCAGTAAGTACTCCTCAAAACTGACCAGGTCATAATTAAACAAGTCTCAAAATTTGTCACAGCCAAAAAAAAAAAAAAAAAGGCTAAGGAGATGCAATGACTAAATGTAACATGGTATCTCAGACAGGATCCTGTAACAGAAAAAGGACATTGGGTAAAATTAAATCTGAATCTACTGTGGATTCCAGTTCAAAATAATGTATCAATATTCATTCCTCATTATAACAAATATGTTAATGTAAGATGCTCATAAAAAGGGAGGAAATTCTGTATTAGCAATTTTTTTCATAAATCTAGATCCGTTCTAAAGAAATAAAGTCAGTCTGGGCATGGTGGCACCTGTCTGTAATCCCAACAACTCAGGAGGCTGAGGCAAGAGGATCACAAGTTCAAAGCCAGCCTCAGCAACTTAGCAAGGTCTTAAGCAACTTAGCAAGACGCTATCTCAAAATAAACAAAATAAAAAGGGATGGGGATGTGGCTCAGTAGTTAATCACTCCTGGGTTCAATTCCTGGTATAAAAAAAAAAAGAAAGAAAGAAAGACAGGATTTGGTTTTAGGCTTTAGGTTCTGGGATATTGAATTAATACAGTTTTGGGGGTGTTTTTGTTTACTTTTTTGTAGAGAGAGGAACAGTGAGAGAGAGAATCAATTTTATTTAGTTTTTCATGTGGCCTTTGTTGCTCCAACACTTTATTGTGTACGTGGTGCTGGGGTTCGAACCTGCATCCTCATGCATGCCAGGCAAGCACCATAACCACTAAGCCACCACTCCAGCCCCAAATTAATGTAGTTTTATTTCCAAATTCCACTTGTTGTCTTGTTTTGACTTTGTCTTCCTGAAAAACCACAATGTAGACACAAACCCTGGAATTGTTCTTGATTTGCTCATTGGGACTGCTCCGCCAGGATCACATGACCTTCCCATGTGCCTGCAGGAAGCATCAGCACCGGAGCTGCCTCCACATCTTTCTCCCCAGTTTTGCAATTTCTTGCCTTTGGCTAGAGTCTCTAGGTACATCCTTGTTACTAAGCAGCACTCCAGGTTCTTTGGGAAAAGAAAATGTTGAAGATAAACCTGTTGTATGTGGAGGCTTCAAGGCTGGAGAAGGAGGAAGACATTTATAGACCATTACGATGTCTTGAGGGGCTGCGTGGAGGGCAGGTCTTTGAGGAATATCAAGCCTTAGAGATTATAGGGAAGAACAGTTGCCTGCTAAGATAAGCCAGAAGGTCCCACTGGAGAAAAGATAAAAAGAAACACACTGATGTGAGAGCCCCAAAGAGCGGCTAGTAAACTTTGCACAAAGGTTAAGTGGGTTGAAGACTGAAATGCATATACTGGGTTTATTGTTTTGAAGGCCAGTGGTAATGGTGTTGAGAGTAGTTCAGTGACATAATGGGGAAAGGAGGTGGGAAACTTCTATACTGAAGAGTTAATAGGGGGCTGGAGCGCTTGCCAGGCATGTGTAAGGACCCAGGTTCAAACCCCAGCATCACATATACAACAAACAAATGCCAGATGAAAAAATAAATAAAGTTTATTCTCTCTCTTAAAAAAAAGAATTAATAGGCAGTGAAGAATTGGAAACTATGGACAGTGTAGCGCTGAAACAAATGCCAAATGATCTCCCGCCAGGAGCAGTGGTACTTGGCTAGCCATCCTCCGTGGAGTCCAGGGTGATGGGAAACTGAAGGCTGAACCTCCTGATCCCACCAAGCATCTGCCTCCACGCACTCCAGCGCTGAAGCCACCTCCTTTTCCCTTGCATTCAGTTCCATGACAGTATTTGGCCCCAAGACAACATTTCCCCAGAGCCACGGAGCCACTCCTTAAGGCAGCGTTGCAACTGAGTTGACCAGATGCAAGTCATGTTCATTGCTCCAAGACAGTGCATATTCAAGCTCTTGAATTTTTTTGGCATCTCCCTTCAAACTTAGTTCCCAAAATAAAATTCAAATCAGATGCTAAATTCCTCCTGCCAGCTCATTGAAAGAGTTTTATTCCTTCTGAATGCATTAAATTTCTTTGCCTTTACTACAAAATATATTCGCATCTTTCCCAGGCTGAACCCTAAAAACAAGTTTAGGGAAAGAGCATTTCCCCAGCTTTCCTGGGCTACCCCCACTTTATCCCTGTGATCTCATCGTTCATCGTGTGGACAATATGGAACCTCATTTATTTCCCCCCAAATGGATCATCTTGGGCCACCCCTGCTTTTTACATCTTGATTTAATGAAACTTCTGTCTTTCACATGTTTGATGATAAAGGTCAGTGATTTGATTGCTTCGTCCAAACGCCAGATGTCTTTCTAAGAGATATCTGTTTTGAATTCAATTCAGCATAAGGGATGTACTTTTTTTCGTTTGCTTATTTATTTTGCTTTATTTCAACTCAAAACTTTCTAACGTCAAGGGTTACTGAAATGTTTCTTTTGAGTTTGTAAAACTGAAAACAAATTTCCTCCTGCAAGTCATGTTTTTTGCCACCAGGTGGTGGGTTGCTCAAAGGAATCCCTTCTGAGAGCCCAAGGAAGAAAGCACTCGCATGTTCTTTAGCAGAACACTGCAGAACTGAGGTGACTCTGGAACAAAGGGAGTGCGTCTACTCCCTTAAAGAGCAAACCATCAACCCCAGCGGGCCAGGTCTTGCCCAGATAACGTCCCGTTTTTCATCTTAGAGGATCGGAATGCCCAAATAAGTACAGGATGGAATCCTGCTGGCTAGCAGCTCCCCAGCCCAGGAGCACAAAGGGGGCACCCTCCACTCTCCGCATCCAGATGGAGCCATTGGATTAATTTCCCTCAGTCAGTGAAGTGACAAGTGCCAATTCTAGAGGAGTGGTTAATTATCAGATGTGGAACTCTCCATACCCCCCATCTGATAACTTACTAACGGCCAAGAGTTTTAAATTTTTGATGAAGTATAATTTATCAATTTTTTTTATCATATGCATACTTTCTTTGTGCTAAAAAATCTTTGCCTAGCTCTAGGGCATGAATCTATTTCGTTTATTTTCTTCTGGGAATTATAAAATGTTATAATTCTAGGAATTAAAAGAAAAATTATAAGGAAAGGAATTATGCTGGGTGTGGCTACACACTCCTGTAATGCCGGTGACTCAAGAGGCTGAGGCAGGAGGATCGTGAGTTCAAAGCCAGCCTCAGCAACTTAGTGAGGCCCCAAGCAACTTAGTGAGATCCTGTCTCAAAAAAATATATATATATAGGCTGGGGATGTGGCTCATTGGTGAGGTGCCCTTGGGTTCAATCCCCAGTACCAAAACAAACAAAGGTAAGAAATTATTACAAAGTTACATATAGTCCTATGATTTCTATCTCTCTCTCTCTTTCTCTCTCCCTCTCCCTCTCCTTTGAGATAGGGTCTCACTATGTTGCCCAGGTTGGCCAGGAACTCATGAGCTCAAGCAGTTCTCCTGACTCAGCCTCCCAAGACCCTGGGACTACAGGCACACACCACTAACCTGACTCAAATTTATCTTTCAATTGAATTTTTTTGCTGAGATCATTGTAAAATTCATGCAGTTGCCAGAAACAATACAGAGAAATCCTTGCACACTCTACCCAATTTCTCTTAATGGTAACATTTTGTACAACTACATAGTACAAGATCAAAACCAAGATACTGATGTTGATAAACTCACTCATCTTAGGCAAAAGTGTTCATCACACTCATTCCTGTGTGTGTGTGTGTGTGTGTGTGTGTGTGTTAAGCTCCATAGAACTGTATCACATGTGCAGGTTACAAATTCACTGCTAAAGTCGACACTTTTGTTGCCCTTTATAACCATATCCATCTCCCTCTTGTGTATCTCTTCTAATATCTGATAACTGCAGATCTAGCTTCCATTTCCAAAATTTTGTCACTTAAAAAAATGTTTTATAGGGGCTGGAGAGGTGGCTCAGTGGTAGAGCACTTGCCTGGCATGTGCAAGGACCCAGGTTCCATCCCCAGCACCATATACACATCTAAGTGAAGGAAAATCAAAAACCAGATGAAAAATAAAATTAACTCTCTCCCTCTCTCTTAAAAATTATATAAAAGTTATACAAATGATAGGCGATAGTATATAACCTTTTGGGTTGAGCTTTTATTTTTTTCACTCAATATAATTCCCTTGGAATTTGTAATTTCCCGAAACATTATTACAAGTTGATGCGTGCATCCATACTTTAATTCCTCTCTGCCACTGAAAATTCCATGGTCTCAGTATTCCAGTTTGTTTCCAATTCATTTCTGTGTGAGATGAGAGGTAGGGGTCAAGGTTTATATTCCTCCCCAATTCATATTTCTGGTTGTTGAAAAGATCTACCCTTAGTTCATTGAATTGCTTTGGCACCTTTGCCAAAAATTGGCCATACAAGTGTTTCTTTCATGGTACTTTGGTCTATTCCTCAAGATTACCTGAAAATCAAGTCATCTAAATCTTCCAAGTTTGTTTTTCTTTTTCAAAATTTCTTTGGCTATTTTAATTTCTTTGATCTTCATATAAATTTCAGAGTTGACCTGTTAATATGATTATGACTATGCTGAAGCTAATGATGACTTGAGAGGAATTGATTCCATTAATTCTATCAATATTGAGTCTTCCAATCTATAAGTACAGTGTATTTTTCCATTTTTTTAGTTTTTTATATTTTTTGTTAGTGCATTATAGTTTTACATAATGTTGGGATTAGCTGTCACATATTCCTAGATGCACACAATTCAGCAATACAATGTGTTCAATATTCTTCTCCCACACACATCCCTCTACCTCCTTCCTCCTGTCCTCTGATCCCTGGCCTTTCTTCTAGGTCTTATATTGTTCCTTAAAAATCCAGATACAGTGACATAATTCTTATTCCTATGAAGAACATTTTTTATATATATGGCTATAGCATATACAGTGAAATTTATAACTGCTTGGAATGTACCTTGGTTTATCTCAGATCCAACATTTCCCCTTCTCCTCCCTTCCTATCATCCCTTGTTATTCTTCAAAATATTTGACAATGGGATTAAACATTCATGTTTTTGTACAGGTATGCAGCATAGCTTGTTCAAATATCTTAATTTTTTTAACAGAGAAGAACAATGTGAGGGGGAGGGAGAGAGAGAGAGAATCAATTTTTATTGAGTTTTTCACATGGCTTTCATTGCTCCAACACTTAGTTCTGTACGTGGGTGCTGGGGTTTGAACCCCTGTATTTGTGCATGCCAGGCAAGTGCTATAACCACCAAGTGCTATAGCCACCGCTCCAGCACCTCCATTTATTTTTTAATTTTAACATTTTATAATATTGAGTGATCTTGGGAGTCATTTTTATTTTGTGCTTATCAATTCTACTATTCATGAAATGGATTTTATTTTTAAGCTTAATTTCTGATCATTTGTTGCCTGAACATAGAAATATAATTTTTTATATTGACTATGTATTCTGGAATCTTGCTAAATTCACAAGTACTAGTAATATTTTTCATCAATTGTGAAGGTGACTTTGAAAAGTAGTGAGCCAGGGAATGGAACCCACTTGTCTTTCTGAGCCTACCAACCTGTGTGGCACCTGTGCGGCATTTCTTCAAATTGTGCAAGTCAGGAGTTGACCATCTATCTGCTGATGTATACTGTGAGCCCCTGTAGGGCAGATTTTCCCAGGGACTTCCTAATGAATCCTTTATCACAGTGCCAGGTTGCCATCAGGACCAGAACCGATGAGCCCTGCGCTGCCCACCATTCAGCCTTCCTGGGAAGGTCTGGCAGGCATCATGTTGTACATCAATCTGATCGTAGGTCCCTCTTGTTGGCAGACATCCCTACCTCAGCCTCCAAGCTTCTGCCCATTTTGCGGCAGACTGTCTTCATTCCTATCTTTTCAGAAATGTTTATAATGAACAGCTTTGAGAAATAGAGACGCAGTATCCTCCTAAAGCAAAGGAAAGGAAAGGTTTGGTTCACGACTTGACAACTCCATAGAGTACTGAAATTTACCTCGTGGTTGTTTAGGCTCCTCTGGGAGATTACAGAGCACGAGCTTCTCACTTCCCATTAAAACTCTTTGCCCATCTGTTTGGGCCAGCAGATAAGCTTCTGACACAGAGCTGTATCTCAGTCACCAGAGTCCTCATTGCCAAGAACTGCAGTATCCCAGTGCTTCCCAAGAAACTTCCTGAATGGCTGCCCCAGAGTTGAGGGCTTAATGCTAAATGACCTTCTGGGACCTTTAAACTTCTCTAATATTTATCTTGAAGATTTTTGTGCACATTGGAATGCTATGTACCATATTTATATTTGTTTTAGTTTTTAAAATAATGTTTGAAATTTTAAATATTAGTGAATTTAAAATAGTTTCCTATCTTGACAACAGGAGTGATGCTATTGGATTTCAGAAAATTGGGCTAAATTGAAATGAGTAAGCTCTGCATTTCAAGTTCAGCATCTAAGCACTTTCCCCCTCTGTCTTAGCATTACAATATCTTAAATATCAAGAGTCACAAATACATGTAGCAACAAATGACAGCCATTTTTCACTGTTTTTTTTTGGGGGGGGAGGAGTTTAACATGGTGGGGCTAGGAAGTTAGGAGAACAGGGAGAAAAACTGAGCCCCAGTCCTGGGTAGGATCTGGACAGGGGCTGGGATGTGAGCACTTGCAGGCTTAGCCTGTGGCATGGGGGAAATGAACATACCAGCCTGCAAGTCTGTTCTGATCACTTGGGTCCTTGGGCAGAATTGAGTAGGACATCTGTGAAAGGCATTGTATCAGACCCAGTTTATTGGCCCAACTGCTCCCTAAGCCTCAGCCCCTTGCCCTTTTGAGAGCCCAGCTGCCACCACCACCAGCTCATCTCCTGCACCAGCAGCTGTTTCAGCCTTTGCTTGGGTGAGAGCCAAGCCCTGGCAGGGCCCTCCTTTGCACTTGCTGCAGAAAAAGCCACAGCAGTCCCAGCAACAGTCTTGCTGACCAGATCCCTGAACCCCTCTTCCCTCTTCTCAATTCAGGTGAAGCACAGGATCCGGCCCCTCCAGTGGCTGCCTGGAGCAGGCGAAAGACACAACCTGGAAGTGTAAGTGAACCCCAGGGGGCGCACCTTGACCATGAGAGACGAGAGGAACTCCTCTTCCCTCCCTTCCCTAGGGGATTCCTCTGAGCTTCAGTGGTTTCAGACACCCAGGACACCTTTCATCTGCGTCCCCACCTTCCCTGCCTCACTTCCGTTTTCCTCTCTTTTGCTGCCCTGGGGTGCACCCTTCCTCAGCGGAGTGTCAGTATATATGCTTAGCTCAGCTGCTGTTTTGGGTATCCAAGGTTAAGAAGATCCCCTTTCCCACTCGTATTCCCCACCACACTCCCACAGAAAAATTCTAACATTATAACATGTATCTCTTTGGATATGTAATTGCAAAGTATATTTTTGTGGCATGTGCATATATATTCAGTTACACAGGGGTTATTGCGTCTACGTTTCATTCCTCTTCCTATTTCTGACACCTCCAATCATCTGTGTTTTAAGATCCATACTTGCTGGTGTATGCACCTATGGTCCTGGCACCCTTTAGTGGCTTAGTACTCCATGCAAGCTTTCCGCTTTTCTTCCCACCTCTCTCTGCTGTGATGGACAAGACTGTTTCCAAATCTCAAAGCAATACTAGGAATAGAACCCAGGGATTCTTTGCCACTGAGCTACATCCTCAGTGCTTTTTATTTTTTATTTCAAGACAGGGGTCTTGCTAAGTTGTTGAGGGTCTCACTAAGTTGCTGAGGCTGGCCTCTAACTTCTGATGCCTCCTGAGTCACTGGGGTTACAGATGTATGCAACCACATCCAGGTGCTACTCAGCTCATTCTTATTTAAAATTTGCATTTCGTCAGGTGTCAGAATTGTCTTGGCCACTTCTGTTCCACACCAGTAAACTCAGGTTTTCTTTTACTTACTGTTTCTCTGTACTCACCCCCAACATACACCTTTTTGTTGGAGTCACCTTACAGTAAGCAAGGACCATGCATTTGGTAATGTCACCTGTCTACTCTGGCATCTGCAGGCACCTACACATTGGATGGCATCAGGTTTGGGCCACACTGATGGCCACTGCCTCCTCCCCATGTTAACTGCAAGGTCCATAGGATCTTCTGGTCTTTTTTTCTTTTTTAAAAAAAGACTTTATCCTTTTAGACCTGTTTTAAGTTCAGAACAAAACTGAGAGGAAGGTAGAAATTTTCTATATACCCTTTGCCTGTGCACATGCATAGCCTCCCCCTCTATTGATAATCTTCACTAGAGCGTTCCAGTTGTTCCAGTTGATGAGCCTAGATTCACTCATCACAACGCTGAGTCTATGGTTTACATTAGAGATTACTCTTCGTGTACATTTTCTGGGTTTTGACGAATGTGTAATGACATGTATCTATCACTATGGTATCATTATAATTTGCCCTAAAAATCCTCTGTGCTACACTTATTCATCCCTCCAACCCCTAACCCCTGGCAACCATTATCTTTTTCCTATCCCTGGAGCTTTACCTTTCAAGAATGCTGTATAATGGAATCGTGCAGTAGGTAGCTTTTTCAGATTGGTGTCTTTCACTTTATAACATGTGTTTAAAGTTCTTCCATATCTGTTCATGGCTTGAGAAGATAATTTCTTTTTAGGATTGAGTAATATTCCATTGTCTGGATGTACCACAGTGTATTTATCCATTCACCTACTGAAAGACATCTTGCTTCCAAGCTTTGGCATTTGTGGGTAAAGCTGCTACAAACAACCATGCGCAGGCTTTGGTATGGACCTAAGTTTTCAGCTCCTTCAAGTAACATAAGTAATACCCAGGAAACTTCAAGAAGGGGCTGGAGCGGTAGCTAAGTGGTTATGGAGCTTGCCTGGCATACGCAAGTACGTGAGTTCAAACCCCAGCACCATGTACACAATGAAGTGTCCAAGGAACAAAAGTCACATGAAAAACTAAATAAAAATTTCTTTCTCTCTCTCTCTCTCACTGTACCTTCTTTCTTTAACAACAACAACAACAAAAAAGAAATACAGAAAATAAATTGCTGGCTCCCATGGTAAGAGAATGTTTAGTTTTGTAAGAAACAACCAAACTGTCCTCCAAGTGGCTATTCCATTTTGCATTCAAACCACCTAGGACTGAGAGTTCCTCACGTTCCGCAGCCTGAGCAGCATTTGACTTTGGCTGTGCGAATAGGTGAGCCGTGGCCACTCGTAGTGGTTTTACTTTGCATTTCCGTGATGATGCGGCGGATTGCTTTGGCTTTAGAGCCACTGTTAATGATGCTCCTGGCTGCAGACGTGTCTTTTTTTCCCTGCCTCACTAGGAAAGTCATGAGGTGCCTCAACACATCCACTGAGTCCCTCTTGCAACTATTTTCTCCGCACCCCCATGCTCTGTGACACTCTGAGGACACTCTGCTAGAGAGGCACAGCTTCCTCTCCTCTGGGGTCCCCTACACCTACCTAGGGATCTTTCAGTTCCTCTGACCTTTAAATCTGGGTTTCACTTGTTATTGAGCTTTCAGGAGTCCTTCACATCCTTCTCCAATTCTGTGTTTCTGCCTGAGATCATTTTCTTCCGGTGAGAAATTATTTCTTTTGCTGCCTGTTGGTGATGAATTTCCTCCATTTTTAGCCCTCTGAAAATTTATTTTAACTTCATCATGGAAGTCTGTATTAACCACTGCAGAATTCAAAGTTGGTGATTGTTTTCCTTCTGCACTTTAAATAAATCATTCCATTGTTCCCTGGCTTCCATTGTTTCTGGTGAACTGTCTGTTTTCAAAGGTTTTTGTCTTTTTTTCCTCCCCTTTTGTCTGCTTTTATTTTTTCCCCTTGCCTTTTGTACTCAGAAGCTTAGCTGCAGTGTGTGTGATTTTCTTTGTGCTTATCCTTTTTGGAGTTCACCAACCTCCTTGACTCTTTGAGTTTAGGTCTGTTATAAATTTTGGAAAATCCTCTGCCATTATCTCTCTGAATAATCAACAGAGACATTCTGTCCTATTCTTTCTTTCTTTTCTCCATCTGGGATTCCAATGATATGAATTTAGACATTTCAGTATGCCCCACATAACTTTTTTTTTTTTAAGAGAGAGAGGGACAGTGAGAAAGAGAAAGAATCAATTTTTATTTTAGTTTTTCATGTGGCTTTCTTTGCTCCAAGACTTTGTTGTGTATGTGGTTCATGTGTATTGGGTTTGAACTCACATACTCACACATGCAGGCGAGCACTGTAACTGCCAAGCCACTGCTCCAGCCCCACCACATAACTTTTGTGCTACGATTATTTTTTTGTCTTCCGTTTCAATGTATTCTTTTCATTTGTCTTTTAGTTCACTAAACCTAGTCTCAGCTATGTTCAGTCTGAAATTAAATGTATTTAACAGGTTTTTTATTTCAGTTATTATAACTTAAAATTTTACATTCTTCTTTCATCTATTTTATCTACCTTTTCCTCCATGTTATTCAATATGTTAAACCACAAGTAGGGATATTTTGAGTTTGAAACATATAACACACACACGGTGAAATGTGTAAAGGGCAATAATCACTAACACGCAGCTTGGTGAATTTTGTGTTTGCACACATCCATGTAACCACTACCAGATCAAGATAAAAAATGTATCCAGTCCTTCATTCCCACTCAGTTACCACTCTCTTACCCCAAGAAATAGCCACTATTATGAGATCTATTACTACCAATTAGTTTTACTTTTTATTGGACTTTATAAATGTTGCCCTTTGTATCTGGCTTCTTTCACTTGCTATCATATCTGCGTATTTTATTTGTCTTGCTTATGTTTCAATGCTTTGTTCTGTTTGATTGTGGTAGAATATCCCACTGTACCAATTAATCCCCATTTTAAACTCATTATCCAGTTAAGAATTTGGGAGCTGGAGTGCTGGCTCAGAAGTTACAGTAATTGCCTGGCATGTGTGAGTACACTGGTTCAAACCCCAGCACCACATACACAACAAAGCTTCGGAGCAATGAAAGCCACATGAAAAACTGAATAAAATTGATTCTTTCTCTCCCTCTCTCTCTCTCACTGTCCCTCTCTTTTTTAAAAAAAATGGGGTTGTCTCTAGTTTGGGGCTATTATGAGTAAAATTGCTATAAGCATTCTTATACTTTTTTTTTTTAAGAGAGAGGGACAGTGATGGGGGAGGGATCAATTTTATTTAGTTTTTCACATGGCCTTCATTGCTCCGACACTTTATTGTGTACACGGTGCTGGGGTTTGAACTTGCATCCTTGCACATGCCAGGCAGGCACTGTAACCACGGAGCCACCACTCCAGCCCCTTATACTTGTCTCTTAATGAACATATTTACTAATTTTTCTTAGATATAATCTAGGAATAGCAACATTGATCAGAAGGCAGGTAGGTGTGTAGTATAGTTTTAGTGGATCCTATGAAACAAGTTTTCAAAGATGATTGTGCCAGTTATCAGTTTATTACCTATCAGTTTCAAATCCACTAATTAACTGCTCAGTAACAATGGATATGAACTCTGTAAACATTTATCACATATCAGGGCACAATATTAAGATTTGTCAGTAAAGAGCAGTGGCAACCACTGCAGGAGAATGGGCCTCTCTTTCTTGGTTCTCCTGTGCTCGCTTGGAAGTTTTCTGCAACACGTGACAGAGACACAGCACAGAGACACAGGCAGCTTCCTCCAAACTCCAAAGATCGGCAAATGGTACGTTATTCCTGTGGAAGATCTTCCAGCCTCTTCTGTGCTGTGGCTTCTTCCTGTGGATGGTTTCCCTCCGCACCCCTGAAGCACGCTTTCCAGCGAATTCCAACTTCATTATCCAGTGAGCGATGGCTACAGCCTTGCCAACAAGGTGTGAGTCCCAACCTAATGGTAGGAGGCAAAGCTCAGGACCTTATCCAGAGTTCTTTCCTTGGATGCTCCTATAACCATATCATTTAGTGTTCTCTTTTCCTGAGTAGGTAGACCCCTCTTACTTTTTAAATAATTCTTCATGTTAAATTTCCTCGTCCAAATTACTGTGTGGTTTCTGTATCCTGAGTGAGCCCTGACTAACTGTACGTGCGTATGCCAATTGATGCTTTCACCGGCAATGTGCGAGATCAGTTCCTCTGCAATCAGGGTGGGATTTTGTTTGTTTTGTGCTACTGGGGATTAAATTCAGGGCCTTGCACATGCTAGGTGAGTGACCCATCACTGAACTACACAATCAGTTATTTTAAAGTCCTTGTCCACCATCTACAACTTCTGAATGAGCTGCGTGTCTGTTTCTGCTGGCTGTTTTATTTTCCTCTTGCTTGTTAATTATATTTTCGTGACTCTGTGTAGATCTAGTTTTTTGTTTGTTTATTTGATTGCTGCTTTCTTTTTAGTGGCAGAGGATTGAACTCAGGGCCTCTTATATGCTAAGCATGTACTCTACCACCAAGGTATACTTCCAGATCTGGTTCTGTTTCTTTGTTTTGTGATACTAAGGATTGAACTAGGGGTGCTTAAACCACGCTATGTTTCAGTTCTTTTTTTTTTATATTCTGAGACAGGGTCTCACTAAGTCGCTTAGGGCCTTGCTAAGTTGCTGAGGCTGGCCTTCAGATAGATCTTCCCGCCTCAGCCTCCGGAGGTGCTGGGATTGCACGTGTGCACCACCACACTCAGCCTAATTACTTATTTTATTATTATTATTATCATATGCAATCATTGTGTGGAATTTTCGCTTTTTCCTCTGTTAAGCAGATGCGGTGAGGAATGATTGTAGAAATTCAGAACTGAAGTGGATTGGGGCTACTTTTGATTTGGAAAACTCAATTTCTGTTGTGCCTTCCTATTCCCAGCATGCTATTCTTATCTCAGTCTATTCCTAGCATGTGCCTTTGACGGAGAACCTCACAAGTCTCTGTATCCTCAGCCTGCAATGCTGGAGCAACCCAGCTCTGCTCTTTAGGAGTTCCTGGTCCAACAGTCCAGACGCTGTCCCCATGGAGCTTCCAGATCTGCTCAGCGTCTAGAGGTGGGAGCTGCCTTTGCATCTGAGGCAGGCCCTTGCTTCTTGGGAAGGCTTGGTTTTCTAAGCACTGTGGGTCTGTGGATGATTACCTTCTGTTTTTAGATGCATTCCTAGGCCCAGAATTCAGCAAATGCCATGTGGAGAAAATTGGTTATGTGTTTAAGGCCCCCTATATTCTAATCTGTCATCCTAGCACATGTGGCCACTAAAAGCTCCTTCCTCCATTAGATGTCCTCCTTCTGGGCAAAACTTGATCCTTAGTGAGTGCCCCAAATTGGCAAGCGTCCCGGGCAGGGGTGGAGAGGGGAGGGGGAACAGCTGGAGAGCCTCATCTTAGATCAGCCTGTATCAACCTGTTGGGTCCTAACTAGAAGGGGAAATCTGGGCTTTTACAACTTTTTCTTTTCTCGAGCATGCATTTCAAAATGCTACAGTTGTCTTTTTCTTTTCTTGACAAATATACATTGTAATATCGCTATCCTGAGGCTCCGGCTGTCAATGCATTTCAAACTGTCGGAAAGGACCCATTAGTAGGTATGAAATGGATTTATAGGTCTTGCTAGCATTTTTTAATGACAGAATAGAATAGACTAGATCGGAGGGTGTCACACAGAGTCAAGGCCTGCACCGTTACATGAAACTTTTGTTTCATTTGTGTATGTGTTTTCCGATTTAAAATGTGTAACCTGGGGCTGGAGCGGTGTGGCTTGACAGTTATGGCACTTGCCCGGCAAGCGTGAGGATATGGGTTTGAACCCCAGCACCACGTACACAACTAAGTGTCAGAGCAACAAAAGCCATGTGAAAAAAAAACTATAAATAAAAAAAAAAATGATTCTCTCTCTCTCTTTCTCTCTCTCTCTCTCTCTGTGTGTGTGTGTTTTTCTCTCTCTTTCTCACTGTCCCTCTCTCTTTAGAAAAAAAAATAGGGGCTGGAGCGGTGGCTTGTCGGTTAGGGTGCTTGCCCAGCATGCATGACTATGCGGGTTCAAACCCCAGCACCACATACACAACTAAGTGTCAGAGCAAGGAAAGCCATGTGAAAAACTAAATAAAATCGATTCTCTCTGTCTCTCTCTCTTCGCCCTCTCTCTCTTAAATAAATAAATAAAATATATAACCCATTTCTTCCTATGGGTTGCAACCCCAAAAATGTAAAAGCCACTGAACTTTAGTTTAAATGCAGGAAGAGCCCAGAAGGAGAAAACAAATTATCAGAAACAAATGGATGAGTTGAAGATGGATAGCGCTTTGAAGTTCGGTGGCAGATGGGAAACTGAGGGTCGCTGCTCCTCTGGCTCCGGAGAGCAAGAAGGAGCCCAGGAGAGGATGCACTTCACGCACCAGAGAAGAAACCGTGTGGCCTTTGCTCCTAGGGAGGCTGGAGCAGGCAGGAGGAGGAGAGAGGCTGGCAGGAAGGGTAAAGGGGACAAGCGGCTGGACCAGGATCAGTAAAGGCCACAGAGACCCTGAGAGCAGACTGTGGTTCTTGGTGCTAAATCTTGGATGGGGGGTGAAGAGCCTAGTACTTGGCACAGGAGAAATGCTGGCTCATGGGACTAGGACACACTTCTTTTGCTAACCTGTGGTTGGTGTTTCAAGGTCACCAAGAGACCTCATTCCAGCCACAGTGAAGAGACAATGACTGGAACAAGTGCTGTTCTCCTGTTCACCTTACTCCTGCTTCCCCAACACCAAACGCAGGGGACTGACTGCCCAGCCCGGCCACCTGGCGTGGCAGAAGGAGCACCGGTTTTGCAGTCAGTCCACCAACTGGGTGACAGTGGGCTTGCAGCCCGCTTATAGCTCAAACAGGGCGGGGAAGGCCTTTGGGACCGGGTTGATAGGAGGTGCATGACCCGTCACCGTGCCTAGCGTTGGGCACAACAGGCATGAGTGCTCGGGACCCCAGAGCTACTTTTACCCCCAGGGACCACACTGGGATTGGGAGTTCTCAAGGAAGATTGGGGCACAGTGACCTGGCAGATTTCCAGTGCTGGAGTCCCCGGGTGAACCCCAGGCATCAGCTTGGTTCTTCTCGGAAGCAGAGCTCTCAGCAAGCCTTGGGGCAGAGCAGCAAGCACAGCACCCACGACAGTGGTGAAGGCGAAATCCAGTTGCTTTGTCACTAACTGGGGAGGTCCCACCCTGGGTCAGCCCAGCAGTTCTGATGTTTGCCCCATTCCAGGAATTGGTTCCTGGCCCAGTGGCTGGCCTTGGACCTCAGGGCATGATATCTGGGCTTGAGCCCTGTCTGGGTTCTTGGCCAGGCGTCTGGCCTTCAACCATGATTCAGACACCTGATCAGCCGTGCGGATCTGCTGGAAGTTCTAGAAAGACGTCAGAGCAGTTAGCCTCAGCTCACATGTTCTGTCTTCCCTTTTTGGTCTGCCAGACCTGGCTGGGTCATCACCTTCCACCTACCCCCGCCCCTGTCTTGGGTTCCAAGCCCTTCCTCTGAGCTCCCACCAACCGCTGTGCTTACCTCAGCCTGCCAGAAGTCAGTCTCTGTCCCAGCACCTAGCACTCAGGTGCTGCTATGGCAGTATTTACTGAGTGGATGAGCTCTTAACCAGGCATTTCTCTTCCATCTGCTGATGTGTTCTCTAAAGCCTCTGCCAGCAACTGAGCCACATTTCGGGGCCAGAGCAGAGGAGACAGCCCAACTGGGATAGCCCATCCAAGCCACGGCCTGCAGGGTGAATCCCAGGTACCTGGGTACAGCTACTTTTTTAGCTGAAAGACAGGACAAGAACAAATTGAAGGAGGAAAAGATTATTTTGGCTCCGGGTTTCAGAGGTTCTGTCCATATATGGCCAACTCCAAAGCTCTGGGCCCAAGGTGAGTGGACCATCATAGCAGTACGGTTTGTGGGGGGAAAGCTGCCCATTTCAGGAAGGAAAGAGAGAGAGTGTGTGTTCCACTCAACAGGGACAAAATATAAACCCCAAAGGCATTCCCCAGTGACCTGCTCCCTGCAGTTACACCCCACCTGCCTATGACACCACCCAGTTAATCCCCATCAGTGCATTGATGTACTAATTAAGTTACAGCTCTCATAGTCTAATAGATTCACTCTGAATGTTCTTACATCATCCCACACTTGAGACCTTGGGGGGACACCTCATATCTAAACCGCAGCAGCTATCAGCTGTGGATATGTCATTTCTGAGAAGACCTGCTACTGAAGATTTGCGTATGGAAACAGTACGAAGACATCTTCTGACTCTTGTGCAGATATTATCTCAACTCCGCTGAGGAACAACCGTCAGCCTATGGTGACAGTCACGGATCAGGAGAGGACATTTCTTGACAGAGCTCATGAAGGCTTGACAGATAGTCAGAATGTCCTCCAACCACCTTCCCCAGGGCTTGTGGTAGGAAGGCGAGGATAAGGCAAGTCCCAGGGTGAGACCCAGCCAGGCAAGGTGATCTGCCCCTCACACCCCCTCCCCAACCACTTCTTTCACACACCAAGGTGAGATACTCTTATTGGCATCCAAACTATTCTCCCTGCCCTGGGAGCCACTTGGCCTTGGGGCAGCAGAGGGTTGGGGAGGACAAGAGGGGAGCCACCCTCACCTAGTGGCTGCCTGGGTGACTGGGTGCCAACAAGAGCCTTCATCAGACTGAGTTCAGCAGGGCCTTCAGGACACAGGACAGTGAGGTGCCCTTAGGCCTGGGGTGGAGGGAGGAACTCTCAAAATTGGAAGGAGGGGGGTTCCCTGGATGTGTAATGTTGGCTCCAATTCATAGGAGAGGCCTGCTTTCAAAAAGAATGATCTCAGAAACGATACTGATCATCAAAACCTCAAGATGGGGATGGACAAACAGCTCAGTCACTAGAACCTAGCGGGAGAGAGGCCCTGAGTTCAATCCCCAGCCTCACCCCCTCACACCCACACCAAGATGGGTGAGATGTGGACAGGGGAACCTTCTAATTGCTGGTGTGAATGGAAAACCATACAGCTTTGGAAGTCTGCTGTTTCCCCAAGGAACAATCCATATGACCCAGCAATTTCACTCTGAGATATGTATCCAAGGGAAATCAAGATGAATGTTCGGATTTGCAAGACTATTCCTTGCAGTTTTGTTCATAGTTCAAGTGGAAGCCTAAATATCCATCAACTAATGAATAGGTTAAGCAAAATGCTGTATCTTCATACAATAGAACATTATGCAGCCATGAAAAGGATTGAAGTACTTAACACCTGACAACACATGCGGACCATGAAAACATTGTGCTAGTCTGAAAGATGCTAGTCACAAAACACATGTGGTGTGATTCCTTTTATGGGAAATACCCTGAATAGGCAAATCCGTGGAGACTGCAAAGTAGATTAGAGGTTTCCAAAGGCTGGGGAGGGGAGAATGGGGAGTGATGGCTCCTCATATGGTTATTTGATGCCGGTGGTGGTGGTGGGGGGTGTGATCAAAATGTTCTGGAATTAGGTCATAGTGATGGTTGCACAACTTTGTAACTGTACTAAAAACCACTGAATTGTATACTTGAAAAGGTGGAATTTTATGGTATGTGAATTATATCTCAAAATCTTAAATGGGGCAAGGGAGATGATGTGCAGCGGAGAATGAAATAGTGCTTGAGTGCCTCCATCCGCATCAACTTTGGGCCCCGGACCTGAGCACCCAGAGAGCCTCACGGGGAACGGGAACGACAAGGATGCAAGACTTAAGGCACGGTTTGGTGGTGGCCCGGAATCGCCTAGGACTTGGAAGGCACAGGCAGGCTCAGAAGTTGGCCTGGCCAGAGCAGAGATTTAAAGGTTGGAGCGCGGAAGCTTTTAAAGAGGCCAGAGCGAATTCCCATTCGGCGTCCACCTTAAAGCCAGCTCCCCCGCGCTGCGGGTGGGATCCGGTAAGTGCGCCGGTAGGGGAGGCAGCGGCTGGAGGCTGGGCTGGTGGCCTGGCCTGCGCGCCCTGCTGGTCCCTGGGGACTCGGCGCGGGTGGGCCGGACTATTCACGGCGCGTGTGTCCTGGGGTCTGGATGCACGCGGGAGCGGCGGGCACCCGACTCGGCGGCCGTGCTCCCCCCGCGGCCGCCGGGATGCGCTATTTTTAGCAGGCGCTGTTGCAATATAAGGAATGCGCGGCGCGCCGGGCGCACTGGGCGCGCGAGGGCTGCGCGGTCGCTTTAAGGAGGCGCCGGGGCGGGGACCGGCCGGGGCGGCCCGCGGGCTGGCGGGCGGGGAGCCGTCAGTCCGGCTGCCGCGGGGCCCTGCGGGCGCGGCGCTGCCTCCTCCCGGGCACGGTCGTGGAGGAGGCGGCCTGCGGGCCAGAGAGCGGGGAGTGGTCCTGCCGCCTCGCAGCGGAGGGGGCCGGCCGAGCCGCCCCCAGCGCGGGCGTGCGCTTTGTTCCGGGGCGGGAGGTGTGGCCGCCCCCTGGCTCCGCAGCGCTCTCCACGCGCCGGCTGCGTCCTGGGACTGGTTGTGCGTGGCCTTTTGCCCCCATCACGGGCTGCCGCGTAACGGTGTGTGATCCAGAGATCGGGCCACCACCGAGACCCCCGAGGGGAGGGCCTGCTCACTCAGAGACCCTTGCACGGTAATAACCCTGGGTTCCTGGGAGGGGAGGTGGGCGCTGGGACTAGGTGGGAAGGGGGCTCTTTCTCTTCTTTAAAATGGCGTAAAGGAGGGCAGGGTTCCTCTGGGAGAGTTGTCAGATTCATCTGAATAATAAAAAGCAGCCTGCTGAATAAACAACTCTTAACTGTGCCTGGGTTGGGGATCAGGGGCTCTGGTCACAACTGGGGCCTGGGCTCATACATAGAATTGATGCCCCAGGGACCCCACCAGTGTCAGGCACAGTGCCAGCTCCTCCCCAATGTGGTCAGTGTTGATCTTAGGAAGCCCAGGGGTACTGGAGCGCTTAGGGGTCCGCTCTGCAGTATGGGAGGTCAGGGAAGGCTTCCAGAGGCGATGCCCAGCTGCAGCATGAGGCCCTGGAGAGCCAGTTATACCCTTGATGAATCTGAGGTCCATGCTGGTGGGGGGCCAAAGTGCACTCTGCAGAGGGGGACAAAGACCACTTCAAGGAGGCTTTGATCAGAGCGCTTGCTTGGACTGTTTCTTCTTCGTGGGCCCCTGCTGGGGTGAAACCTCCTCAGCCAAGTGGTTCTTGCTCCTCCAGGACTCAGGCTCTGTCCAGGACCAGACCAGAGAGGTGACTGACAGGGCTGGCAGCGGGAGTAAGCAGATCAGACCTAACCGCCTGGAACCTCCACTATAATGAGGGCAGGGCTCACCAGGACCAGACACTTGATATGGGCTTGCTCATTGCTCATCATTTGACAGGACGCCTCCAGAAAGATTTTATTATCATCCTCTTATGCAAACGGGGGAACTGGGGTTGGAAAGAGTGGACAGGTTGCCCAAGAGCAGATCTGAAGTCAGTGCTTTTGGCCATGTATCTGTTCTGGCCCCTGTTTCGAGGAAGGTCCCACTGTGCTGGGCTTGAAGGCTCTGGTGCAGCCTGTGTTGTATGTTTATAATATAGCGTTCTCTGCAGACACGCACTGGTGGGTTCAAGTGTGAGGTAGTGGCTGTGTGTATTATTAATAACTGACACGTGTCAGGGCTCAGCTGTGAACAAAGCACTTTCACAGAGGCAGATCTTAGAGTTTCTTCTGCTTCTTTTCCTGGGCAAGAAACTGGAGCTGCTAACGTTTTATAAACCTCCTAATTTCCTGTAAATCGCATGTCCCTGCTGACTGGGGCTGAAAATGTTTCAGGCCATGGTTTTCACCCGTGGGTCCGTTCACACTGCTCAGCAACCCGTTAACATCTCTGCCTGTGGTTTATGGTGTAGTTTGGCCTTTTCCTGCCAGTGGTGGGAGGCAAGGGCTTTGATGCTCTGGATTTTTCAAGGTCTGCCAGCCTCTCTGGAGGAGGGGAAGGGTGTTGAGCAAGCCCAGAGCTCTGGTGGAAACTTCTCCCTGCCCCCTGATGTGACCTTGTCAGTTCACTATGGAGAGGGGAGGTGGTCAGGCCCTCTGGGAAGCCAGCTTACTGTCTTCCAGGGGTGTTATCTTTGCTCCTGCATAAAGCAGTTTCTATCTTCTAATTCTCATGTTTTCAGCTATATAAGATATTTTTTGAGATACGTGGAACTTTTATTTTAGTATTAGCTCTAGATATAGGTATTTTATATTTTCTTATAAAGTGACAAGTTAGCTACCTCTTGGGTTGGTTTCTGTGCTCCCGTAATCACCTGGAACCAGGAAGGATTGCTGGCTCTGATAAATTGACTCCTGGAGTGACTGACTGGTCAGTAACATCAGTCAGAATAGCATATTGAGCAGCCTTCTGTATCTAGTGAGTTCTTAGGGATATGTGACCTCCTTTTCATATTTTATACCTGGTTTAATCATTGTAATTTGTTCTACCCATGAAATGCCCAGGACAGAATGTGCCTCCCAAGAGCGATAGAAGACATACTTGCTTCTGGGTTCTGTGCAGTTTGTGCAAGCCATGCTCATGTGAACTAAGTGGGAACAGGCTCTTGTGCAAAGCTGGAATGCTCTCAAGTGTCCAGAGGGTGTGCATTGAGTGCCAGAGGCTCTGTACCAGGACTGGGCATGCAGGCATGAACCAGCTATGAGACAGTCACATTTGTCTGGAGATAGGAAAAAAGAGGATCCGGGTGAGCTCCCTGTGACCTGGGATATCTGATAGGTACCTGTTGCCTGGGGCAGAGAAGAGAATTCAGCTTTGAGAAGCATTCTTTTGGTGAACCCTGAGGACCGACCCTCATGGTCTTAGACAGTGCCTCTGGGCCTCATGTCCTGAATCAGTGGGAATGCTTTTGGCTGCAAGTAACAGAACTCAAATAGCAGTAGGTTAAACAGAGCCCAGATTGCCCAGAGATACACTCCGCTCTTGTGAGGTCACTGTACACTTTGGAAAGCTCTTATGTGGGACAGGTAGCCACGGAGGCTGAGGGTCTGGAGTTCAAACTCACAGTTTTTATGTTCTTAAATCACTGCCTTTTAAATATGCTTATGAGAAGCCCATAAAAAAAGTGGTTTGATGTGTAGAGTTGGGCATATAATTTAGGGGATTCATGGAACTCTGAAAATGAACCCTGGAGCCCATGTTGACCACCCATGGTCTAAAGCCGCATTGCTTCACTAGTGTTTATTGAGGACGTGCTCAGGGGCCCTAATTGTCCCATCCAGGCCAGCATGTCATCCAGGGTGGCCTCAAAGGGAGGGTGTCAGGGTGCACCGAGAGCAGGGTGGTTACCATTGCCCAGCCTGGGGTAAAATGACTTCAGAAGGCATAGCTGATGAGCTGGAGACTGAGGTGAAGATGGAGTTGTGCTCCTGGACACCTGCTATGTCATCCTTAGTGCCCATCTCTTGTCCTCCAGGGAGCATTCCTACCACATGCGATGGGGTTGGTTATACCTCTTCCCAAAGAGCCCCCAGCCCACCTTGGCCTGGCCCCTACCCCAGGGCCCTTCGCTGGTCAGTGCGATCCGAGGCAGCTTTCTGCAGGCATTGCTCTTGCTGGAGTTGTCTAGCAGCCTTGTGAACGTAGCTTCTTAATGTCCCTAGTATCAATGTCCTTTCATATTCTTGGCAGCTTCACTAGATGGGGCCCGCTGATGGCCAGATGGCCAAATGACAATGTGGGTCATCAGTGTTGCTGAGTTGACATTCTGGGACTCAGAAGGGCACAGCTCTGTCTACGGACGGAGCATCACAATTTATATGTGAGTTGTTCTGCTGGTGAGTTTGTGGACAGCGCCAAGAATGGAGTTGGCCGTGCTGCACGGAGTGGTGGAATGAAGTGGGGTGGGATGGAGAGTCGCAGCCCATGCTCCACTCCTGGCCCTCTGTGACTGTCTGCAGGGCTTGGGTGGGGCCTGTGCTGTGCTGCAGGGGCCCAGGCTCCATCTGTGACTTCTCTGCCCGGCCCTCAGGGTTGTCATGGGGATTAGATGAAACACAGATGAAATATGCTGGGAGACCAGAAAGGGCCCTGTGAATGGCGAGCACTATCAGGCAGCCTCAGATAACAGACGCCTCCACCCGCCAGGGCCCCTCGAGCACATTTGGTCTAGATTCACGCCCAGCAGAGTCCATTTCTCATCGTGGTCCGGGAAAAGGGTTCTGGGGGCACAGATCCCATCTTCCATCCTAATAGGTGCGTGTTGCTATAAATCATAAAAAAGGGCCATTCAAACCTGTTTTTACATGAATATTTTGCTCATATTAAGACCAAAGATTTTAAGTTGAAAAGCATGTTTTTTTTAAGTATGGTGATTTTAAGGTCAATAAATAATAGTATAGCAGTCAACAAAATGGCCAGAATGGGCAAGTGAGGCAAGGCTGGGAAGCTCATGGCTCCCAGGCATGGGGCTTTGTCTGCTGGCCTCTGGAGCCTTCTAGAGACAGGGTCTTGCTGCCCTCTCGTCAGTCCACTGCTCTTGCTCATCCTTGAGAAGTTCTTTCCTTTCTCCCCTTAACCTGTCTCACAGGATCCTTGGGCAGCTGGGCTTTTCTCTCTTCAGCTTCTCAAGTGGCTTGCTTTCAAGACAGCGTGTTTGTGTCACCTACCTTTCCCCCTCCCTCCCTCCCTTCTTTCCTTCCATTTCTCCGTAGATCTTTCCTTCCACAAACACTCGTGGGTTTCTCACTCACCAGCTCTAAGCCACACAGAAATGTTGCTGGATGCCATGAGCCTTTTTCAGATGTGGAAACTGAGGCTCTGAGAGATGAGGCGGGAAGGAGTCTGGGTTCGGTGCTGAAACACATGCTTCTTCTGCTACCACTGCTGGACTGGAGGTGCATTCCCTTCTCTGCTGATGCTGGCGTCTGGCCACACAGAATCAGTGCTACCGTGGGGCAAGGGCCCCTGCGTCAGGGGCTGATGCAGCCTGGGCATAAAGATGGGACCAGGCAGCAGAAGTCAGGGAGGTGCCCTAGCCGATGGGTAAAGAGGCAGAGAGGGCCGGCCATCATCTCCGCGACTCTCACTAACCCTGTATTTAACTATGAACCCCCAAATCACTTATGTGCGTTATTTTTTTAATTAATTTTTGTTTTCTGGCACAGGGTATTGAACCCAGGGCTGCTGTCCCACAGAGCCACATCCCCAGTCCTTTTTATTTTTTATTTTAAGATAGGGTCTCACTAAGTTGCTCAGGTTGGCCTTGAACTTGCGATCCTCCTCCTGCCTCAAACTCCTGTGTCACCAGTATTACTGGCATGTGCCACTGTTCCCACCTTTTTTTTTTTTAATTTTTGAAAAGTGAAAAAAAGAAACATTCTGCGTTTGTTACCCAGAATGGACAGATGTGACTAGCATCTGTTGCATTTGATCCTTCTCATGGTGGGGCAGGAATTAAAGTGGATTCCCCACCACTTGGCCTGGCCGGTTTGTGCCCATCCTGAGTCTGTGGTGGGCACCGGGCACCCCAGCTAGTCCACTGGAAATGCTAACCAAGCCTCCAGATGTGCACAGATGCTCCTTTTGTTTCCTCCGACTATACTGAGAGTGAGATGAATATGCATTTTTGACTTTGACCTTTTTCAAAGATGTTCATCCACCATCACAAACACCTGCTTTGACCATGGTGGGTTGCAGAGCACAGATTAGTCACCATCACCCCAACTGAGCTGTAATTTAGAGGAAAGGTAGGAGGTGTTCTTGGGAAAGACACATTCCTATTTTTATGACTGACAACGATGTGTTAAGCAGCCTGTCTTAAACGATCTTTGACAAGATACATTTTGCATTGTAAAGGATAGACCACTTTAGAGAAGGAACCAAAGTCCACTGGGTGCTTTCTGATGCCCACTGTGACAGGTTCCAGCTCTCCCTTTGGAACAGGCTCCTCCTGGTCACAGTCCTCCTCTCTGCAGAGTGGGAGCAAGGCGGAGAGGGCAGATGCTCGCTCTGATGACAGGAGGCATCTTCTCCTCCCCCACCAGGGGCACACTCCAGAGCTGAGCCTGGCGTGACCCCCACCTGCACGTGGCTTGAGCTTGACTTAGAACAGGGAGCAAAGCACTGCTTTTTAAAGCTCTGCATGCAAATCTAGACATTTCTGGAAGGGACTTCTTCACCAGGCAGAATCCTTTGGCAGTGAGACTCAATTGTGGGCAGAGGTTTGTGCTAGTTTCTGAATACATTTGGGGACCTTATGGTGGTGCCTGAGTCCTTTTTTTTTTTTAAGAGAAAGGGACAGTGAGAGACAGAGACAGAAAGAATCAATTTTATTTAGTTTTTCACTTGGCTTTCATTGCTCTAACACTTAGTTGTGTACGTGGTGCTGGGGTTTGAACCCGCATCCTCGCATATGCTGGACAAGCGCCATAACCTCTGGGCCACCACTCCAGCCCCGGAGTCCTCTTTATCACGTGGGGAGGATGAAGTGAAACGCTCTCTGCCCTGGAATTGTCAGCAAGGAATCACACCTCTGAGTCTTTCTGCTTTTGATGGAGAAGCAGCCAAAGTCAAAGTTTGGGGACAGTTTCTTGCCTCCCCAAAGCATGATATTCATTTCAAAAGCAAAATTAATTTTAATTCTGTTTAGTATTTTTTCTTCCTGTTATCCTTTTGAGTTTCAACATACCTTCTGGAAAAATTCCCCCCTTCTAGATAAGGCACAATTCACCTATTTTTTTTTTTTTTTAAAGAGAAAGGGACAGAGAGAGAGAGAGAAACCATTTTTATTTAGTTTTTTCATGCAGCTTTCGTTGCTCTGTTGTGTACGTGGGTGCTGGGGTTTGAACTCATGTACTCACGCATGCCAGGCAAGCACCGTAACTGCTGAGCCACTGCTCCAGCCCCACAATTCACCTCTTTATGTTTGAACTGGACCTAGAGACCGTGAAGAGGAGACAGAGGCAAATGCATCTTTCTCAGCCAGTACCATTCTCTCACGAGTCAGTCCAGAGCCCAAAATAGCCTCTCTCATGTTCTTCTTTCAATGCCTGCTTTATTGTAACCGGAGATGAGGGAAGAAGGGTGGAGATGCTGTCCCAGAGCCTGGGGGGCACATATATTAAAAACCTTGTGTGAGATACATCTCCAGGCCTTCCTGGCCTGGAGCACTCCCCAGGTTGAGTTCAGATTGAAGGCCTAGTGCACCTTGCACCTGAGCCCCTCTCCCTCCAGGGAGTCAGGCTCTGGGAGCCCAGGTGCCCTATTGGCACCCCTAGGCAACCAAGGCCGGAGGCCTCAGTTTTCTGGTCCACTCTGCTCGCTGACCCCCAGTCCCACCCACCCTCAGTGGGCAGCAGCCTGAATCCACTTATCTGGGGCCGGGTGGGTGTTTCCTGCATGTTTGAGATTTTATGAAGGAAGTCAAAATAACGAAACAAAGCCTTTGTTTTATTTCTGGACTCCAACTGGGGATGGCTGGAGGGATGGAAAGGGGTAGCAGAAGCTTGTTGCTTGGCACTTCAACAAAATAGCCATTCTAATAGAGCATTTCACAGGGCTTTTCTATTTAGGGTTGGTGTGCTCAAATAGGAAAGATGGGCAGAAGGCTGAGATCCAGCCTCCTGGGGAGGCTGTTGCCCCCAAGCAGGGTCCCTGCAGAGCCTGGTGTGCGACCTTCCAGTGGGGCTACAGATTTGGCAGCCTGGGGCGCCCAAGGGAGCCCCCTCCCAGTTCAGTTTCTGCTCTACTCCCTGTTCCTGTGGCTCACCTCCAGTGAGTCCCCCACCTCCTTTTCCATACCCATGACAGGAGGATGTCCCCGCTGCCCTCTGTCCCCCAGGCCCTCCTGCCACACATGTAGAAATGGGGAGGTGTGCTCCCCCGTATTTCCTCATCTTCCCAGAGGATTTTCTCATTGGAGCGCTGCTCAGAAGCTATCATTTATTTTTCTTTGAAAATTGCCCAAGTGTCAATGAAAGCCGCTGTTGAATATAACAGGCTTTCTCCAAGGGCTTAGAAGAAAGGGGTTTGGGCTGGAGCGGTGGCTCAGTGGTTACGGTGCTTGCCCAGCATGCGCAAGTACGCTGGTTCAAACCCCAGAACCATGTACACAACTAAGTGTCAGAGCAATGAAAGCCATGTGAAGAACTCAATAAAAATTGACACACTCTCTCTCTCTGTCTCTCTCTTAAAAAAAGAAGAAGAAGAAGAAAGGGGTTTGCCTATGGCTCAGAACAGGGCAGAAATTAAAAGTACGTGTCAGAAATCCTCCCTTTGTTTGGTTGTACCCAAAAGATTTCTCCCTGGCTCACTCTGTCCGCAAACTTACTTTACTGCCATTTTCAGGGACCAATTTTCCTGGACACTTATCCCCGACCTTCTGAAAACTCCACATTCCCATGACTTTCAATTGTAGAGGGTTGATGACATGTATTCTGGACTAGGCTATGAACGTCACCCTTTTTCCCCTGGAAAGGGTCATTCAAGGGTTTCTCTAAAAAAGAATTATGGGGCTGGAGTGGTAGCTTGGTGGTTAGGGCATTGCCTGGCATGCGCGAGAATGCGGGTTTGAACCTCAGCACCACATACACAACGAAGTGTCAGAGCAATGAAATCCACAAGAAAGACTAAATGAAATGGATTCTGTCTTTCTTTCTCTCCCTGACCCTTTCTTTATGTACCCTAGAACTACAGGAAGAACCAGAAACTATGGAATGATTGTTGTCATTACTGGCAAATCAAAATTTTTTTAAGAGAGGGTGAAAGAGTCAATTTCACTTATTTTATTTTTTCATCTGGTTTTTATTTTTCTGACACTTAGTTGGATCTGTGGTGCTGGGGATCAAACTCAGGTCCTATGCATGCCAGGCAAGTGCTCTACCACTGAGCCACCTCTCCAGCCCTGAGATCAAATTAAGTCAGGCCTTCAAACCTAGGTATTTATTTCTTTTCTTTTCTTTTCTTTCTTTCTTTCTTTTTTTTCTTTTTTTTTTTCAGGGCTGAGGATGAACTTGGGATCTTGCGCATGCTAGGCAAGAGCTCTGCCACTGAGCTAAATCCCCAACCCCTCTTTCATTCTTTCTTTCTTTTTCTTTCATGCTTTCCTGTTAGAACATTTTGCAGAGTAGCTGTGAGAGTAGAGATGCTGTAGATGAACAAATACGTATTGAGCCCTTTCTCTGTGCCGGGCATGTGCTGGGTTCTGACCACCTACTAAGAAGACACATTACATCATAAACAACCAAGCATTAAATACCAGTGTGCAGAGTGTGGTCCAGGCAAACAACTGGGTGCGCGTGGAGAACACAATGGCGATCTCATCTAGTCTGGGGAGCAGAGGGGATCAGGGCAGCTTATGTAAGATGCTCATACTTAGCATGTGGACAAGGCTTAGTAAAAAGGCATCATAAATACCCACCTTGGCCGTAGGACTCCCACTGATTCCTGCTAACACCCACCAACAGTAGTTTTGCAGACAGGTTTTTAATTTGCCTGAGGTTATGCAGTTAGCAGAGGAGCAAATGATTTGACTGATCACTTTTTTTTTTTTTTTAAAGAAAGAGAGGGACAGATAGAGAGAGAGAGGAAGAATCAATTTTATTTAGTTTTCCATGTGGCTTTTGTTGCTCCGACACTTCATTGCGTGCGTGGTGCTGGGGTCCGAATCTGCGTCCTCATGCAGTGAGGCAAGCGCAGTGACCGCCGAGCCACCGCTCCGGCCCCTTGACATTACTTTTAGTGGAAGCACTGTGTGTAGAAAGCAGAGGGGTGGGAGCCTGGTCCCCAGCCCACACTGACCTTTGGCCGAGCCCTGCTGCTGAGAATGAAGCAAGTTGTCATTTCTGCCCTACCAGAGCTGCCTGCCCTGGCTGGCCTGGTTCGGTGGGCAGAAGAAATACAGCAGCCATTTAGATCTTGGGGAGTAAGATGTGGAAAGTAGTCTGCTTTTCCAGCGAAATAGGCTTAAAATCCTGGGTCTGGAAGGGTCTCTCAGAAGTCGTTCTACCCTGCGTCCAGCCCTGGCTGCACACAGCGCCAAGTGGCCTATCCTCCTGTCGTGCTCTGTAGGCCTTTGCAGAGGAAAAATCCTCACCACCCTGCCTGCTCATTGCCATGCCCGACTCGTTTTCAGGAAGTTTCTCTTTTATTTGGCCCCAGTCTGGGCTCTCTGCAGTCTGGTTACTCTTTAAAAATGGAGATTGGCTCACCTCACCCCACCTCAGGGGAGAGCCTGGACCCTGTTTCTCTCTTTAGATTAAGCATTAAAAAGTTCACATTCTTCATCAGTGCTGTTTGATATTTTGAATATGAACGATGAAACCAAATCCTGGCGGTGGTTCCTGTGGGAAGTGCCTCTTTGCCCTCCCCTGCCCCGGTCTGACACACTGCTGCTGGGCCAGCTGTGTGCCCTCCCCCCCGGAGCACACTCTGGAAATTTTCCTTGGGCCTGAATAAGCCGTGCTGCTGCTCTCCTCAGGGTGAGTCCACTTCCTTTCATCTCAGCCTCTCTGCAGCCAAAGCCAGGCCAGGCCGGGGCATCGAGAAGGTTGTCTGCCTGCGGACAACCACCCCACTGATGTGACCAGCTCCAGAAGGCCAGGGTGGCAGCTAGTGACCTGGCCTGGGCCACCGTGGGGCAGGGGGTGATTTGTTTGCCTTGTATCATGTGTAAAACTTCTAAATTGATGGGCGGTATTTTAAAATCTGTTCTACATGCAACTCAGGTTTATGGATGCTTTTTAAGAATTTAAACTGTCTGGTAGCTCTGTTGCAGGTGGTCTTTGGTTGCTGTCTTCAAATGGTTCAGGGCTCTTAGGAGGCCCAGAGACAAAAAGGACAAGGTCCAGCACTCAGTCCCCTGTCCCACGCGAGCAGAGGAATCTGACAGTGAAGCTGCACTCAGCTCCTGGGTATGAGAGCAGGCAGAGGGGCCTCCCTCCAGAAGAGGCAGAATGGGTAGTCAGACCTCAGATGGGCACGCGTGGCTGTGGATGACCTCAGAACTCTCTGTCCTTCAGGGTTCGTGGGCTGCAGTGTCTTCTTGGCAAGGTGTGTGTGGGTCATCAAGGGAAGTGATGGCTGCCACCAGGCACCTGGCTGGCATTCCATAGACAGAAGCTGGGCCTCCATGGAAGGAGGCTCCAGGAGGCAGCAGAGGGCCCAGAGGAAGGAAGACTTCTAGGGCTCAGTTCAGACCACTCTGGGGAAACTGAGGCAGCTCCTTGTGATGGGAATTTTCCTGGGCTGTGTAGTCAGAGAGCACTCAGTGGCAGACTGGCCTATAGGTGCCGGTGCCCTACCAGGGTAGAGAGCCGGTCAGTTGGGTGCTTGAGGACATTCTGCTAGGAACCAGCAGGAGCAGACTGCACAGGTACCCCTGGGTGAGCTTTCCAGGAGCACCCATGCACTTGGGGTAGTCGAGGAGTCACAGTGCTGGAGTGGTGGGGACAGTGCTGGTGGAGGGGTCCAGGCCAAGGGCAGATGCCAGCCACTGAGGTAATTGCTGAACTTTGGCCTTGAATTTGAAGTAAAGAGTTAAAGTGAGAAAGGAAGAGAACTAGAGTCAGGGCAGAAAGGGGCCTGGGTGGCGGAAGAGGCTGGTGAGGCCAGTTTGTGCTGGGTTGAGCAGCCCAAGACAGGGCAGTGAGCATAGGGGTCACCTCAGCCAGGGAGGGACAGGACTGCAGCCTGCCAGGCTGCAGGCTGCAGTCCCCCAGAGCAGGCAAGCCCAGGGTGGCTGGAGTCAGCCGTCCCCAAAGGGTGACCAGCAGCATGACCTTCCCAGTGACAAGCAGATTCCTGTGGAAGGCTGCAGAAATTCTGCTTAACTGCAGGTGAGGCTGCCCCAATACTAGGAAAATATTAATAGACCTCCAGGGAATGAGAAGAGGGATTTAAAAATAAAACCATTTTCTTCTTTCTCGTCTCAGCTGCCACGCAAGGAAGCCATGAGCCTGAGGACAGTCCTGCCCTCACAGAACCCACACTCCCCAGGACAGGACACCTGTTTCTCACCCCTAGATTGACATCCCTCCCTATCCTTGGGGAGGTGCGAGGACACAGCGGGGGCAAGGGTGGAACCCTAGAGTCTGGGTGGCTGGTCCGGTGAGCCAGCCATGGCAGTGAGGCCCGTTGCTCTGAAGGTTGTGCGGACCCTTAGACACTAAGGCCACTGTTGACCCCTCAGTCCTGAGAGCCCTTGGACCCTCAGCCCTGGTGGGCGAGCTGAGTGGTGAGGTGGACATAGTTTTAGTCTTGCAGCTTGCTGGGTCACAGGGCCAAATCTCAGCTTCTCCTTAGTAACCTGTGCCTTTGGGCAAATGCCTTGACACCTCCACCTGTGCGTCCCCAATGGTGAAATGGGGCAACCACCCTTCCACACAGCGCCTGCTGCAGGCCTGCGTGGCCAGCTGGCCCTCAGCTTGTAGCCCCACTCCTTTGAGCTTCTAGAGCACTGTCTGATCTGCCTGAGTCTCTGCTAGGAATCTCCTACCGGTTAACCTCCCTGTGGGCAGCAGAACGAGTGCTCCCTGTTTGAGTGGGCAGCCATCCTGCAAGCTGCATGGAGCTTCCATGTTGGCCTGAGGAGGGTCCAAGGGTCTCCATGGTGGTCAAGGCCTTTAGGGTCTCCATGGTGGTCAAGGCCTTTATTCCCTCACCAGCCTAGGCCACGTGTACCCTCATCATCCAGTGCTGCTTTTTTTTTAAATTTATTTTTATTTTTTATTTTTTAGAAAGAGGGGACCTTGAGAGGGAGAGAGAGAGAGAGAGAGAGAGAGAGAGAGAGAGAAAAGCAATTTTTATTTAGTTCTTC
>PVKS010014881.1:0-47296 GCA_004027875.1 Aplodontia rufa | reverse complement strand
GATCATGATGAGTAAAATCAGCTTAACCCAGAGATCTAAGGGTCGATTGTCTCCACTCATCTGTGGAGGTGGGGACTAGACCCTGGACAATGAGAAAGTTGGTCTAGTAGCATGAGTTAAATTCAGATAAGATGTAATGCTTTACAATCTAATACTATTTTTAGAGTTATAATGGGAAGGGGAAGGGAGGGATAAGGGAAGGTAATTGGGGGGGGGGGGCACTCCTGGGGATAATTGCAATGTCCAGAATATATACACATCTTATACACATTTTATATTGTTTTGTTAAAATCTTGTAAGGTTGCTCAAAAATAAAAAAAAAAGTAAAAAAAAATGGACAGCTACATGCCAAAAACTTATTTTAGACTGTACTTCATTCCATACACAAAGGTAACTAAAATGAAGCACAGGCCTGAATATAAGAGCTAATCCTCTAAATTTCTAGAAGAAAATATTGAGAAAAACCTAAATGATTTTAAGTTTTACATATATTTCTTAGAGAAGAACAGAACAACAAAAGACACAGATGATGATGTGGACTTATTAAAATAAAAAAACATTTGTTCTTTAAAAAAAAGTATCAATGAGAAAGTGAGATTGGAGTCGAAAACTGGAACTATTTTCAAATCATGTATCTGATACAAAACCATTATCTTTTATTTCTTTGAAAAATGTTTATTCCTCCTTCCATTGATGTACAGCCAGATAGGAAGGCTACAGAAGATTAAAACAGAAAGGGTGGGGCATGGCAGTGGGAGGTGGGGGTGGGGGTAGGGTGACAGAGTCTCAGGGGTCTGAGACCTTTCATTTTTTTTCCTGGTACGTGACCTGAATAATGAAAATCTTCTCACGTGCTAGAGCAAGTCCTCAGAGGTTTCTAGATCCAGAAAGCAGAGGAGTAGCAAGTGGGCTATTTTTTCATGGGACCCAGAGGTCCCATGAAGAAATGGCCCTTCAGAGTCTTCCATTTGGGGATGGCTCCATCAGGAATCTTTTCCTTCCCTTCAATGCAGTCTGATGGAAGAAATAAAGATCCATAAAAAACCATTATTTTGAGTCAATAAAGAACTCATACAATTCATTAATATGAAGACAACTCAATTAAAAAAGGGCACAATATTGGGGCAACAACTTACAAAATTGAGATAAAAATCACAAGTACAGAAATGATGCTTAATACCATTACTCACTAAGGAAATAAAATGAAATGCATATGCTTCTAAAAAAGAAAATAACATTTAAGAGAATAGTACTGAGGGGCTGGATCGCGGGTGGGGGGTTGGGGGGGAGGGCCTCGGTGGTTATGGCGCTTGCCCGGCATGCACAAGTACACGGGTTCAAACCCCAGCACCCACGTACACAACTAAGTGTCAGAGCAACGAAAGCCATGTGAAAAACTAAATAAAAATTGTTTCTCTCTTGCTCTCTCTCTCTCTCCTCTCTCTCTCTCACTGTCCTTCTCTCTTTAAAAAAAAAAAGAAAAAAGAAAAAGAGAATAATACCGAGTTTTGGCAAGGACTTGGAGAAATCAGTAGTTTTCTTTAGATTTGAACATACAATTATCTTTTTACCCAGAAATTCTACTTCTAGATATTTACCAGAGAAATGAAAACATTTTGCTTTAAAAACAATCTGTATATAAATATTCCTAGCATCCTCATTCATATCTCCAAACTGAAAACAACTAAGATGTGCATTCACAGGTGATGTATAAGATTGTAGTACTTGCAAAACACTGGAAAACTAATTAGGAATAAAAGAAGTAAGTTATTGGTGCATGTGACCATGGATGAATCCCTAAAATATTATACTGAATGGAAGAAATAGACCCAAAATATATTCTTTATGATTTCATTTACATTAAATTTTAGAAAATACAAGCAAATCTATAGAAAAGTCAATGGTTGTCTGTGGTCACAGGTGGGAGTGAGAGATGAATTATATAGACTAAGAGGAAATCTGGGGGTCACAAACATGTTTCATATTTTCTTTCAGGTGATGGTTACATAGGTATGTACATTTGTCTAAATTCATTCAATTGTACACTTAAAATAGGTGCATTGTCTTGAGTATAAATTATACCTTCATAACATTTTAAAAGTAAAAGTAGTACTGACATTTATAGTCATGTGTATTTATCTTTCCATTTTCCAGTGTTGATGGTGTAGAACTCCAGAAATGTGATTTTGAGCCAACGAATGAGATTTTAGGTGCTTTTGCCAGGTATTTCCCAATTTCCCTCTTTGTGTTGTACCATTTTGCCTTTCTACAACAGTTGAGATTTTTGTTTTATTTTTAAGATGGGGGATATAACAGTATTTTTACTTTGAAGGAGAGATACTACAGTAAGTTGTAACAGTGATGGCAATCATCGTGTAAAAAAAGAAAGATAAATAACACAGAAAAGAAAGTCTTTACTGAATAGAAATTCAGGATTAGGTAAGATGGAATAAGATCTAGCCAGATGGGGGAATTGTAGTTTACCCTAGATGTTTCCAAAGCATAGCAGAAAAACGTAGAGGGAAAAGAAGAGTCCTATAAAAAAAATCAAAAAACAAAAACAGAAACAAAAACTTACAGAATTTCTATCACAGGAAAAAGCAAAGTATTACCTTCAGTTTTCCCATACAAACATTCTCTATTGAGAACTATCATTGTTTAGGGAAACATCTTTTATTAAAATTAAATTTTCTTGACATTCACATAATATAAAAACAACCATCTTATAATGAACAATTCAATGACGTTAACTATGTTAATAATGCTTTCCAACCCAACTGCAAGCTAGTTCACATTAATTTTCATCAGCTTAAAAGAAACCCCCATGCTTAGTAAGCAATTACTCCCTATTTCTTTCTTCCCAGGCTCTGGCAAATGCCAGTCAGCTTTCTATCTCCAGAAACTTCCCTGTTTTGGCTATTTTGTGGAGATGGAATAGTACAATATGATCTTTTGTGTCTGGATCTTTCATCTAGCATGATGGTTCCAAGGTTCATCCATGATGTGGCCCATGAAGCTCTTCATTCATTTATGACTGATTAATATTCCATAATATTAATGTATAATATAATAATATGATTAAATTGAATTGTTTAGCTTAAAGGTTTATCTGTGTATGGTGAACTGCGTGACGTAACTTGATGTGTAATCAGTCTATAACCTACTCCTGTAATAAGTAGCCAAGTCTCAGCCCATCACAAGAAGCCAACTGCTCAAGCCATGTTCAAATAAGACTGACATGAGTGCTAACCAATAGGGTCATCATCACACTAGTTTCTTTATACCATTTTTTGTGACTTTGAATATTACCTTCCTGTGGAGTGGGACATTCCTTTTTTATAATGCTTTTTAATGAGAGTGAAAGAAGGAGAGAGCAGAAGAGATTCAACTTTAGTTTTTCACCTGGCCTTTGTTTCTCTGACATTTGGTTGTGTATGTGGTGCTGGGGTTTGAACCCAGATCTCCATGCTTGCCAGGGAAGTGCTCAAACTGCTAAGCCACCGCTCCGCCCTGGAGTGGGGCATTCTTAACAATTTTTGGTCCAGACTGCTGCCATATATTAGAATATCAAATAATGCAATTTAGATCTACAAAACTATATTTGCTGTGATTTTTACTTTTAGCAGTACAGATTTTTCTTTTGTTTTTTTCTTTACATTTTGCCTTTTTAATAATGCTGCTATGAATATAGGTGTAAAAATATCTGTTTGACATTTATTTTTGTATATATCTAAGAGAGAAATTGATGAGACATATAGTAAGTTTATGTGTATATATATATATATTTTTAAAGATTTACTAAGCTGTTCCTAAGGTGGCTGCACCATTTTATATTCCCAGCATTAGCAATATTCAACAGTTCCAATTTCTGCACATCCTCACCAACTCTTCTAATTTTATGTTTTAAAAATTGTAAGCATCCTATTGAACTCCTAGGTATGTATCCATAGGATCTAAAATCAGCATACTACAGTGATGCAGTCACATGAATGTTTACAGCAGCACAATTCACAATAGCTAAGCTATGTGTCATATACACACAATGGAGTATTATCCATCCATAAGGAAGAATGACTTTATGGCATTTGCCAGCAAATGCATGGAACTTGAAGCTATTATGCTAAGTGAAATAAGCCAGTCTCAAAGAGCCAAAGATCCAGTGTTCTCTCTGGTGTGCAGAAGCTAACCCAAAAGATCAGAGGAATAGACGAAATGGAAAGAAAGGGAGGAAGGAGGGATGGGATGGGGAAAGTTTGTGAAGTGAATCAGACTTAACTTTCCTATGTTCACATATGAATGTACCATAGTGAACCGCATCAACATGTTCATCAATAAGACACAAAATGAAAAAAAAGCTATTAGTGAATACTAGAAAGATCAGTAGAGGATAGAGAATGGAGCGGGGAGGCAATGGGAAATACTGGGGATAGAATTGATATAAGTTATACTGTATAACTTTATATGACTGACTATTTTATTATCATGTATATTTAGAAAGAACTGTGGGTGGGAGGAAGGGAAGGGGCAATACTGGGGACTGAATTGGAGCTAATTATAGCACTAGCTTTTATGATTATGTCATTATACACTCTATTGTCATGTATAACTAAAAAGAACAGGGGGAGGGAAGAAGGGAGTGGAAAGAAGGGAAGAGAAGGGAAATACTGAAGACTGAATTTGAAAAACCCATACTCCATTCTTTCATAATAATGTCATGGTATATTCTAATGTCAAAAATAGCTAAGAAAGAAACAGTAAAAATGAATAAATAAATAAATAAAAATTGTAAGCATCCTAGTGGGTGCAAAACAAAATTCTGTCTGATTGTAGTTTTGGTTTACATTTCATATGTGCTTATTGGCTGTTTGGATATCTTCTTTGGAGAAATGTCTTTAACTCTTTTGCTCACTTAAAAAATTGTGCTGTTTGTCTTTTTTTCTTGTTGAATTGTGGAAGTTTGTTTTCATACTCTGGATACTAAACCCTTACCTAATATAAAATTCATGAAATTTTACTCTGGTTCTATAGTTTGTCTTTTCACTTTCTTGCGCTATCAATGCATGTTTTCATTTTGATGAAGTCCAGTTATTTATTTTTTCTTGTGATACTCACATTTTTGACGTCATGTGGAGGAACTCATTGCCAAATCCAAGATCCTAAAGATTTACCTGTTTGTTTTCTTCCAAGAGTTTAATAATTAGTGCTTAAAATCAGGTTATTGATTCATTGTGGTGAAGTTTTGTGTGTTAGGAGCCCAACTTTATTCTTTTACATATAGGTATGTAATTGACCCAAACCTGTGTGGTGAAGAACCTTAATTTCCCTTTGGGTGGTCTGAGCATTTTTGTCAATGGCCTAATGACATGAGCTTACATATCTGGGATTTATGGATTTTCAAATCTATTCCATTGGTCTATATGTTTATCCTTATGCCCTAATCCAAGTTTTGATTATTGTAATTTAGAAGTAAGTTTTGAAATCAGGAAGTGTAAGTCCTCCAGCTTTTTCTTTTGGGGTATTATTTTGGCTAATTGGGGACTCATAAATCTGTATGCATTTGAAGATAAACTTTTTAATTTTTGCAAAAAAGGTAGTTTAATTTTTTGATAGGGATTGCATTGAATCTGTAGGTCAATTTGGGAAGCATTGCCTTATTAGCAATACTAATTATTCTAACCCTCCAACATGTTTTTTTCCAATTATGAAGATCTTATTTAATTTCTTTCTCAATATTTTCACTATTTTCAGTGTGCAAGTCATTTATGTCTTTATTTAGATTTCATAAAGATATGTTATTCTATTGGATGCTATTATAAGTGCAATTGTTTTCTTAATATCCTTTCGTATTTTGCACCTCTGATGGAATTTTATGTGTAGTAATATGGCACCTCTAAATATGGTTTCAATTTTTCCTTCACAATGTGGAATGCTTTCTATTTCTTTTTCTTACCTAATTACTCTGGATATAAATTCTAGTCTTTCAAGAATGAGTGAGATGTTAGCCATGGATGTTCCTTTCCTATTAGTCTTTGTTATTCTTCAAAATATTTGACAATGGGATTAAACATTTACATTTTTGTACAGGTATGCAGCATAGCTTGTTCAAATATCTTATGAAGTATCTTGCAACTATATCTCAAAAATATTAACATTTTGCGTTTTTGTTCTATGGATCTAATACATGAGTTTGTCTACTACACTCCTGAGTCTGGGTTTAGGTCCAGCCTCCACAAATGAGGGATACCATTAGGTCATTGACTCTCTGTGTTTGGCTAACTTCGCTCAGCATGATTTCTTCCAATGCCATCCATTTATCTTCAATAGATGCAATATCATTGTTTCTAATAGCTGAGTATAACTCCATTGTGTGTGTTGATTTCATAATTTAGCTATTGTAAATTGAGCTGCTATGAACATGGATTTTGCTGTGTCGCTGTAATATGCTGATTCTAAGTCCTCTGGGAAAATACCCAGAAGAGGGATAGTTGGACCATATGGTGGATCCAAGCCTAATTTTTTTGAGGAGTCTCCACATTGCTTTCCAGGTTGGCTGAACCAGTCTGCAATTCCACCAACAGTGTGCTAGTGTTCCTATCTCCCCACAACCCCTCCAGCATTCGTTATTATTTGTATTCTTCATTTTTGCCAGTCTGACTGGAGTGAGGTGAAATCTTAAGATTGTTTTGATTTGCATTTCTCTGATTGCCAGTGATTTAGAATATTTTCTCATGTATTTATTACCTTTCTCAATGTCCTCTGTTGAGAAGTTTCTGTTTAGCTCTCTGGCTCACTTTTTGATTGGGTTGTTTGTGTTTTTGTTATTGAGTTTTTTGAGTTCTATATAAATTTTGGATATTAGTCCCCTGTCAGAAGGATCACAGGCCGTGATTCTCTCTCATTGTGTAGGTTGTCTCTTGATGGTTTTGTCTATTTCCTTGGCTGTACAGAAGCTTTTTAGTTTAATGGCATCCCATTCATTGATTTTTTTTTGTATTTTTGAACAACCATACAAGTTTTTAACAAAATAATATAAAATGTGTATAGATTCTGGATATTACAATTACCCCCAAGAGTGCCCCCCCAACTACCCACTCTTATCCCTCCCTTCCCCTTCCCACAATATCTCTAAAAAAGATTATGTTGTATAGCATTATATCTTATCTGGATTTAACACATGATAATAGACCAACTTTCTCACTGTCCAGGGTCTAGTCCCCACCTCCACAGATGAGTGGAGACAATCGACCCTTAGTTCTCTGGGTTAAGCTGATTTTACTCATCATGATTTCTTCCATAGCCATCCATTTACCTTCAAAGGCTGCAATATCATTGTTTCTAATTGCTGTGCAATATTCCATGGTATAAATGTACCACAGGTTTTGGATCCATTTATCCAGTGAGGGACATCTGGGTTGTTTCCATAGCCTAACAATAGTAAATTAAGCTGCTATGAACATAGATATTGAGGTGTCACTATAATGTGCTGATTCTAAGTCCCCTGGAAAGATTCCCAGGAGTGGAATAGCAGGGTCTTATGGTGGACTCATCCTTAGTTTTTGAGGATTCTCCACACTGCTTTCCAGAGGGGCGTACCAGTCTGCAGCTCCACCAACAGTGTGTCAGTGTGCCTATCTCTCCACAGCCCCTCCAGCATCTATTATTGGTTATTTTCTTCATATTTGCCATTCTGACTGGTGTAAGGTGATATCTTAATGTGGTTTTCATTTGCATTTCTCTGATTACTAGAGATTTAGAGCACTTTCTCATGTATTCGTTGGCTTGATCAATGTCCTCTGTTGAGAAGTTTCTATTTAGCTCTTTGGCCCATTTATTAATTGGGCTGTTAGTATTTTTGTATTTGAGATTTTTGAGGATTTTGTAGATTCTGGATATGACACCCTTGTCAGAGGAATCATAGCCCATGATTCCTTCCATTTCCGTAGGAAACCTCTTGACTCTTTTGATTGTTTCCTTGGCAGTACAAAAGCTTTTTAGCTTTATGGCATCCCATTCACTGATTTTTGACTTTACTTCCTTCACTTTTGGAGATCTGTTGAGAAAGTCTTTACCTACTCCCAAATGTTGAAGTGTTTAATGCTATCCCTATAAAGATACCTATGTCGTTCTTACAGACATAGAAAAAGCAATTCTCAAATTCATTTGGAACAATAAGAAACCAAGAATTGCCAAAACACTACTAAGCAAGAAAGATGAAACAGGTGGTTTTGCCATTCCAGATCTAAAACTATACTATAGAGCCATACTAACAAAGACAGCATGGTACTGGCATCAAGATAGGAAAGAAGACCAATCGAACAGAATAGAAGACCCCGAAACAAACCCTCAAATCTTTAAACATCTGATTTTTGACAAAGGGGGACAAAATATTACATGGAGAAGTGACAGCCTCTTCAACAAATGGTGCTGGACAAACTGGTCATCCACTTGCAGAAAGTTGAAACTAGACCCATATCTTTCTCCTTGCACAAGAATTGAATCAAAATGGATCAAGGAGTTAGGAATTAAACCAGCTACCTTCCAACTGATAGAAGACAAATTAGGTCCATTCATTGATTTTTGACTGTAATTCTTTCATTTTAGGATCTTTTTTGAGGAAGTCGTTACCAACTCCCATATGCTGGAGTGTTGGTCCTAATTTTCTTCTAGCAGTTGTAATTTAGTTGCCTTAATTCCTAATTCCTTGATCCATTTAGAATTGATTTTTGTGCATGATCAGAGATAAAGATCTAATTTAATTTTTCTGCAAGTGGCTGTCCAGTTTGTGCAGCACCATTTGTTAAATAGGCTGTCTGTCCTCCATGTTATATTTTAACCTCCTTTGTCAAAGATCAAATATTTAAAGATTTGGGGCTTTGTCTCAGAGTCTTCTATTCTATTCCATTGGTATTCATTCCTATTTTGGTACCAATACCATGGTGTTTCTAATACTATAGCCTTATAGCATATTTTCAGATCTGGTATTGCAAACATCATCTATTTCATCTTTCTTGCTTGGTAATGTTTTGGCTATTCTGGGTTTCTTGTTGTTCCATATGAATTTGAGAATTGCTTTTGCTAGATCTACAAAGAATGACATTGGAATCTTCATGGGGATTGCATTGAATCTGTTCAGTGCTTTTGGCAGAATGGACATTTTTAATTATATTAATTCTGCCTAACCAAGAGTGCAGAATAGCTTTCCATCTTCTCAGGTCTTTTGAAATTTCTGTTTTCAGTGTTCAATAATTTTTATTGTAGAGATCTTTTACTTCTCTTGTTAGATTAATTCCTAAGTATTTTATTCTTTTAGATGATATTGTGAATGGAACCGATTTCCTAATTTCTTCTTTTTCCCTGTTATTGTTGGCATATAGGGAAGCTATTGATTTATGGGTGTTGATCTTGTAGCCTGATACTTTTCAAATCTGTTCATTAGCTCTAGCAGTTTTCTGGTGGAGTTTTTTTGGATCTTCCAGATATAGGATCATGTCATCAGCAAATAGGGATAGTTTGACTTCCCCCTTCCTATTCTTATCCCTTTGATTTCTTCCTTCTGTCTGATTACTCCACCAGGGTCTCTAGGACTATATTGAATAAAAGTGGTGAAAGCAGGCAGCCTTGTTTTATTCCTGAGTTCAGCAGAAATGCTTTCAACCTTCCTCCATTTAGTATTATATTAGCTGAGGGTTAGCCATGGATTTTTCATAAATCCCTTGAAACATGTTGAGAATTTTCCCTTCTATTCCTAGCTTTCTGAGTGTTTTTTTCCTAAATCATGAAATGGTATTTGATTTTGTCAAATCTTTTTTTTGCATTAAGTGAGATGATGTTCCATTAATTTGGCTTATTATATTGATTGATTTTCTTATGTTGGCCCACTCTGGAAGTCCTGGTATAAACCTCAGTTGATCATGGTGTGCATCCCTTTCAATATACTGTTTAATTCAATTTCTTTGTAACATCTTTGTCTATCTTTGATATTAGAGCAGTATAGGCTCCATCAAATGAGTTAGGAAGTGTTCCCACCTTCTCTGTTTTCGTAAGAAGGACTGGAATCCTTCTATTTTCTTGGTACAGTTCCCACCTGTTTGTGAATTATTTTTTTTTTTTTTTTTTGTTATGAGGTCTTTGACTCCTGATTCAATCTATTTTAAATCTGTTCAGATTTTCTATTTCTTCTCTGTCAATTTAAGTTATGTCTGTGTTTTTAGAAATGTGTCCATTTCATCTTAACTATTTAACTTGTTCGCATACAGTTATGTGCTCTCTTATAAATCTTTTTATTTCTGTAATTTGATAGTAAAAGCCCAACCTCCATTTCTGATTTAAATTATTTCCATTTTGTCTCTTAGTTTAGTTAAAGTTTGGTCAATTTTGTTGATCTTTACAATGAACCAAGACTGGTTCATTCATTCTAGCTATTGCTTTTTTAATCCTCTTTTTTTATTATTCATCTCTCTGAGTACACTGTCATCATAGATACAGTCAGGTTAGCAAGGAATTATTGTTTAAAGTATGCCATACAAAAAATTTCTTGGCAAATTATTTTAAACTTAGAGGAGAAAGACCTTCTCATTCTAATAAAATTATTTCATAATATGAAAAAAGATGAGAATTGACTTTTATTATACAAAAATAATGTCGATATTGAAGTAAATGCTGGAAACACCTACATTTTTTTTCTTTTGGTACCAGGGATTGAATCCAAGGGCACACAACCACTGAGCCATGTCCCCAATTCTTTTTTTCAATTTTTATTTTGAGACAGGGTCTTGCTAAGTTGCTTAGAGCCTTTCTAAATTGGTGAGGCTGATTTCAAACCTGGAATCCTCCTGCCTCAGCCTTTAAAGCTGCCGGAATTACAGGCATGTGCCTCTACTCCTGAAGATGCAAGTTATTAACAAATATGATTCCACTGCACATTAAAATCTAAAATCAAAACTTTCTGCTATAAACATGATGAACATAAAACTGCAATATGATTCAGTGTATAAGAAACTCATATGATTATGTTAAAGACATTGTTATGGTCTGGATGAGAGGTGTCCCTGAAATCATGTGAGACAATCCAGAAGGCTGCAGTGAAATGATTGGGTTATGAGATCCTTAACCCAATCAGTGATTTAATCCCCTGGCAACTGAAGGGAGGTGGAGTGTGGCTAGAGAAGGTGGATCATCAGGGTATATATTTTGTTTCTGGCATGGAGTCTTTCTCTGCTCTCCTATCTTGAAAATCAAAAATAAGGTCTGGGGGTTTAACTCAGTGACAAGTGCCTGTTGGATTCAATCCCCAGTACCAAAAATAAAATAATAAAATAAAATTGAACATCTGTTCTTGATACCAATAAGCAAGTTAAAACAGAAGCAACCCTTCTTAAAGTCAAGATTAAATGCAAAACTGAATCTGTAAAGGTATTGCAATTATATTCAGAAACTAAAGATGGTTCCAATCATCATCGTTATTTGAACATTAGCTTGGAAGATTTATCTTTTAAAGTATGACATGGAAAAGAAAGAAGTATACAGTTTGGAAAGGAAGAACAGTGATCACTTTATAGATGAAAACATTTTATGACTAAAACCTGAAGAGTCGATAGAAAGTGAAAATAATTAATATGGAGGCGAGCAAAGTGATTAGTATATAAACATTAAACACATTATCATTGTAAAAAATCAGAAACCACGGGTGTAAATCCAGGCACAGGTGCTCCAAAAGGTACCCAGACCTTAGAAGGCCTGAGCAAAACCCTTTATTGGGATTGGCTTTTTTTTCTCTGACACTTAGTTGTGTATGTGATGCTGGGGTTCGAACCCAGCTCTTCATGCATGCCAGGCAAGTGCTCCAACCGCTAAGCCACTGCACCAACTGCTGAGCCACTAAAGTTAATTTCTTGAAAAACATTCTCATAGTAAAACTTACGATGGCTTCAAAAACTATTTCAACATTGATATTTCAGAATCCTTTCCTGCTATCTTATTTATAGCTTAATATTACACAGTGTGGAGCAAACACATTCCATCCCATAGGGTCTTTTCCATTTTTTACTGCTATAATAGAACATCTAAGATGGAGTAATTAAAAAATGCAGAGAGATTTATTTCTTAAGAGTTCAGGCTAGAAAGTCTTAGGTCAAGGGGCCAACACCTGGCAATGACCTTCTTGCTGCATCATCCCATGGCAGAAGGCAGCAGGGCAGGAAAGCATGCGCAAGAGAAAGCCAGAGAGGAATGAACTCATACAAAACGAGTGCTTGCTTGCAATCACTAACCCACTCCCACGGTGACGACATTAATTCACTGCCAAGGACAGAGCTGTCATCACCTATCACCTCTTGTTAGGCTCCACTCCCAACACTGATGCATTGGGCATTAAGTTTCCAACATTAGAACTTTGGGATATACCATCAAACCACAGCACACAGGCTTCAACCTTTAAAGTGAGAACATAGTTCAGATAAAATGAAGACAAAGAACTCTATCTCAGCTATCTTCTAAGCTCTGTATATTTTGTATTAACATAAAGCAAAAATGGAAATACATGTAATCAGAACACAATAAATTTCCGTTTCTGAAGGCAGCTTTCTCAGAGTACACACCAGCATACAAAACCTACTCATAATAATAACTTTGAGTTTAAACCCTGAGATGATAATGAAACTATTTTAGTAATTATATGGTGAAATGTTGTTCAATTGAGTTTGTGTTTGAAATAAAAGTCACAGAAGGAAAAATAAACAATATATAAGATAAGCATGGATTCTCTCCCTAGGGTTTGTATTTGAATGACAGGGGTGCATAAAGAAATAAAACATTCAAAAGGGATCTAGCACCACATCACTGAGTGCCTGTAACAGAAATACAGCATACCTACTGTTAATGGAGTATCAGGTGCTATTGAACCCACAGCCAGATGTTAGTCAGCTTGCTGTGACCAAATAAAAGCCTAGAGGTGAGATTCAGTCCATAGTCAGCCCATTCCTTCATCCTGGGCCTGAGGCAAGATGGAGCATCATAGCAGAAAAGCGTGATAGAGGACCACTGCTTCCATGGGAAGCAGAGAGAGAAGGGGAAGGGGCAGCAGGGAAGATGCCCCTTTCCGGGGCACACTTCCAGAGACCCACCTCCTCCAGCCACACCCCACCTGCCGACAGTTACCACCCAGTCAGTCCATTCAAACTAGGATGGACCAGCTGGGTCACAGCTTTCATGATGGAATCATTTCACACCTGAATATTCCTGCAGCAACACAGGAGCCTACGGGGGCCACCTCATATCCAAACCATCGCACCAGATAAGGAAGCTGAGTTGATTTTAACATAGCTTTGGGGGTATTTGGAGCCCCTGTCTAACGTTCTTCTAAGCACTTGAAAATGTTTCTATGAGAATTACAATTAAGGTCCAAATAGTCACAGTCAAATTAAACACTTGTCACCTGGTAGGGGCAGGACAAGTTTGGTTGGGGAGGAAAATGCAAGACAAGGCCCTTCCCCATTAATTCTTTAGCATATGGCATTAGTTAATATGATTGGTTATAAGTTGTCTCCTCTTCCACTTCATAAGGCATGGGAGAGTCCATGTATATGGCAAAGAAGCAGACACATTTCATCGGCCACCCAATGGCGTTCTCTTGGAAACCAGCCCTAGTAGCCAGGGGAGCAATGTGTGTCAGATACACATTCCACATATGCTCAATGTGAATCCTATCTGTGTCAGAAGGCCACCACCGTATTTGGACTTGACTTCTTCCATCGCCTTTCAATTTTCCTATTTCCTAGTCTAAACACAATAGTTTCTATCAAATTTCAAGGTACTTTGCAAATTGCTGCTGTGCTTTGATCTTAATTGCTCTGTGATGATAGTTAAATAAAGGCCTGGAAAGAAAGAAGGCATTTAAAGAATTACCTTTTTTTTTTTTTTGAAAAGAATGTCTTCCCTCATCTCCTCCCCCATCTAGCTATCAATCTACCATCCATCTATCTATTTATCTATCATCTATGTATGTATGTATGTATGTATGTATCTATCTATCTATCTATCTATCTGCTTTTTACTAGAAGTGATGGAGGAACCAGGAAGATAAACAAATTGTTCAAAAATACTCTTTATTTTGTGCACATGGATGTAGACAGTCTGGTTACTTCCTCCACCTTTCTGTTGAAATTGTACTTTGTGTACAAAGATTTGCTTTAGACATAGGAATGATTCCAGACATGTTCCTGTACAGGAGAAAGCTGTCAGTCAAGAACATATAACGAGGGGCTGGAGCGGTGGCTCAGCGGTTGCAGCATTGCCTGGCATGTGCGAAGACCAGGGTTCAAACCCCAGCACCACATAGACAATTCTTTCAAGACAGCCTCAGCAACTTAGTGAGACCCTGTCTCAAAATGAAAAAATAAAAAAAGGCTGGGGATGCCCCTGGTTTCAATCCTTGGTACTCCCCCAAAATGAACCCTGGTACTGTGTATCAAACTCAGAGCACTGCTGTACCCTCTTCGTAGAAAGAAGACATATATTTTCTGTGCTTAATGGAGCACTTTGATGGCAGGATCCTATACCCGTTCAGATAGTGTCCTGAATCTGTGCCAGGCATTTATCAGATGCTTTGCCTACAAGACCTTATTTTAGTTCTGACAACTGTCTGAGCTAAGTCATGACCCATATAAAAATATTCTGGTTGGTGATGGACCATATATAAGACAGTGATCCCAGAAGACCATAATGAAGACTTAACGCTAGAGCATTTGTCTAATGATCTTCCTTCTAATTACTTGAAAATGTTTCTGTTAGAGTTGTAACTAAGGTCCAAATACTCAAAGTCAGATTTTATGAAGCACCCTGTGTTTGAGCTACAGCAGTACACACACCACACACACACACACACACACACACACACACGTAATATAACTTAATTAACTATAATGAACAAGACTTGGTAATGATAATAACTTACTGATTTATGCATTTCCTACACTAGACTTTGAATTACTATTTTAGAATATACTCCTTGAAGTTATTAATGAAATGTTTGCATGCTTTGCTGGCTGCTGCCCACATATCTCATGTTCACCGTGTCTCTTGATTGTATCAAGAGGTCACACGGTGTGCTTGGCCGAGACCAGGTAGGTTTGTGTAATTGCACTGTGTGATGTTTGCACAATGATGAGGTCCCCTAACTGATATGCTTCTCAGCTCATAAGTCTGTTTTTAAGTGACACACAATTGACTAGCTGTATTGTACGGATGAAAAACCTGCCACAGGGAGGGTAAACAAGTACTGAAAACTGCACACCTAATAAGTTGTGTAGTTTAGAGGTACTCCAGATCCGTCCACCTCCAAATCCTTTCCTGACATCTCAGAGAATATGGTTGCTTTCCTGGAGCTTGCAAATCTAGTTTATTTTTAGCTATTTTGAAGTGGCCTCAATATTACTCATTCATTGATATCCAGGTGTTTTCAACCCTCCTACGGCCTTGATTAAACATGGCATAAATGTATTTGCCCGGCTTACTCAGTTACAAAGCTGGAGGTGGACAATGGACTATAGTAACTCTGCTCTTTCTCATCCTCTGGCCTCAGTGTGCTCTCTGCTTTTGGAAATTTGAGATTTTCTTGTCTGTTGCTATAGTAGATGTTTGTTGTCTTCTCAACATTAATTCCCTTCTCACATTCCTCCTTGTAGTCTTTTATTTTTAAGACAAGGAGAGAGAAAGAGTGAGAGAGAGAGAAAAAGAGAATCAATTTTATTTATTTTTCCATCTTTGTTTATCTGACACCTGGTTGTGTATGTGGTGCTGGGGTTTGAACCTGGGTCCTCATGCTTGCCAGGCAAACACTGTAATGCTGAGCCACCATTCCAGCCCCTCCTCCTTATAGTCTTGAGATTGCATTCTAACTCCAATTCCAAACCTGGTCTGATACAGGATTACACCTAATTCTCAGCCTCTTTGACCACAGGGTTTGGCTCAAAGATGGGCACATAATCCAAACAGAAGCATGGAAATGTGGTGAGTTGTTGGTCTCAGGGAAAGAGGAACTTTCCTATCTTCGAGGGTAGCCACTGGAGGAGACCTACCTTCTTGTTCTGAATGGTATGATATAAGGATGTGAGGTTCAAAGTTGCTGCAGCCATTCACAATCAACAAGGGGGTTCCAAAAGCTCCTAGAGGATCACTGTATGCAGCCTGAGTACAAACCTGACAGAGGAGGCCACAGCAGAGAGATGGAGAAACCTGGGGGCCATTGGTGGTATCATTTCAGCTGCTAGATTAAGCTTAACCTGAAGTAGCAAGCATCTTTCCTTCCAGTCATTAAAAGTTTGTGGACCAATAAATTCTCCTTATTGTTTAACTAGTATGAATTGGAATTTTTGTCACCTGCATCTCACTGATAAAATCATCTTCTAGTTTTATCTAGAAAGATAGACATTATCAAAGACACTTTGGTTACTACAGTTTATATTAGAGTTCTTCAGAGAGATAGAATAGGATTGAGATTGAGATCTATTTATTATCTATCTTCATCATCTATCTAATCTAATCTATCATCTATCCAATCTAATCTATAATCTATCCAATCTAATCTATCATCTATTATCTATCATCTCTCTGTCTATCATTTGTCTATCTATCAATTATAGATAGACACAGAAAGAAGTATTTCTTATGAGGGATTGGATCATGTGACTATGGATACTGAAAAGCATCATGATTTATCATCTGCAAGTTGAAGGCCCAGGACAACCCATAATTTCTGTTAAAACCGAAGTCCTGAGAACTACAAACAAATAGTTTAAGTTCTAGTCCAAAGCTAAGGGCAGGAGAAGATGAATCTGCAGCTCAAGTCAAGAAAGTAAATTTGCCTTTCCCCCTTTAATGGGTGGATGAGTGGATGATGCCAACCTGCTTGGATGAGATCAGATCTTCTTTACTTGATCTACCAATTCAAATGCTAATGGAAAGTTTACCAGCTATCTGGACATTCCTTCACTCATTCAAGTTGATGCCTAATGTTAACCAGTTAGCCAGCACACCGATGCTCATCTGAAAGGAATTCATTATTGCTATAAATCAGAAGGATGAAAAAGTAATCCTTGTTAATGTATAGTTAATGTATAGCTATCTTACCAGCAGTTAAAAAGCAGTTTTTATCTGGGTGGGTGTGCTAGCACACACCTGTGATCCCCATAGCTCAAGAGCCTGATCCTGAAGGGTAGTAAGTTCAAGACCAGCCTAAGCAATTTAGCAAGGCCCTAAGCAATTTAGTGAGACTCTGCCTCAAAATGAAACATAAAAAGCCTGTGGCTCAGTGGTAAAGCCCCCTCTGGTTCAATTCCTAGTACAAAAACAAAAACAAAAGAAAGCATGAAGCAGCTTTTAAACAATTACTATTGAGACACTTGTCAGAGGAATCATAGCCCATGATTCTCTCCATTTCTGTAGGAAACCTCTTGAATCTTTTGATTGTTTCCTTGGCAGTACAAAAGCTTTTTATGGCATCCCATTCACTGATTTTTCACTTTACTTCCTTCACTTTTGGAGACCTGTTGAGAAAGTCTTTGCCTACTCCCAAATGCTGAAGTGTTGGACCTAATTTGTCTTCTCTCAGTTGCAAGGTTGCTGGTTTAATTCCTAGCTCCTTGATCCATTTTGATTTGATTCTTGTGCAAGGAGAAAGATATAGGTCTAATTTCAACTTTCTGCAAGTGGATGACCAGTTTGTCCAGCACCATATGTTGAAGAGGCTGTCACTTCTCCATGTAATATTTTGTCCCCCTTTGTCAAAAATCAGATGTTTAAAGATTTGAGGGTTTGTTTCAGGGTCTTCTATTCTATTCCATTGGTCTTCTTTCCTATCTTGATACCAGTACCATGCTGTCTTTGTTACTATGGCTCTATAGTATAGTTTTAGATCCGGAATGGCGAAACCACCTGTTTCATCTTTCTTGCTTAGCAGTGTTTTGGAAATTCTTGGTTTCTTATTGTTCCAAATGAATTTGAGAATTGCTTTTTCTATGTCTGTAAAGAACGACATAGGTATATGGAGAGAATCATGGACTACGATTCTTCTGACAACGGTCTCATATCCAGAATCTACAAAATCCTCAAAAATCTCAAATACAAAAACACTAACAGCCCAATTAATAAATGGGCCAAAGAGCTAAATAGAAACTTCTCAACAGAGGACATTGATCAAACCAATGAATACATGAGAAAGTGCTCTAAATCTCTAGTAATCAGAGAAATGCAAATGAAAACCACATTAAGATATCACCTTACGCCAGTCAGAATCGCAAAGATGAAGAAAATAAACAATAATAGACACTGGAGGGGCTATGGAGAGATAGGCACACTGACACACTGTTGGTGGAGCTGCAGACTGGTACAGCCCCTCTGGAAAGCAGTGTGGAGAATCCTCAAAAAACTAGGGATGAGCCCACCATACGACCCTGCTATTCCACACCTGGGAATCTTTCCAGGGGACTTAGAATCAGCACATTCTAGTGACACAGCAATATCTATGTTCATAGCAGCTTAATTTACTATTGCTAGGCTATGGAAACAACCCAGATGTCCCTCACTGGATGAATGGATCCAAAAACTGTGGTACATTTATACCATGGAATTTTACACAGCGATTAGAAACAATGATATTGCAGCTTTTGAAGGTAAATGGATGGCTACGGAAGAAATTACGCTGAGTAAAATCAGTTTAACCCAGGGAACAAATGGTCGATTGTCTCCACTTATCTGTGGAGGTTGGGACTAGACCTGACAGTGAGAAAGTTGGTCTATTATCATGTGTTAAATCCAGATAAGATGTAATGCTATTCAACATAATCCTTTTTTTAGAAATATTGTGGGAAGGGGAAGGGAGGGATAAGGATGGGTAATTGGGGGGGCACTCCTGGGGGTAATTGTAATATCCAGAATCTATACACATTTTATATTATTTTGTTAAAAACTTGTATGGTTGTTCAAAAAAAAATTAGAAACAAAAGAACAGTTACTATTGAAAAATATTTTCTCCTAAGGCTGGTAGAGGTGGTATAGAGCTACAATTTCTTAAAGACTTCAGATTCTGGTTAATTGAGGTTGTTTACAGATAGTAATTCAAATCCTTCATTGCTAAGAGCTTCATGAAACCCTATAATTCAATACCTCTTACTTTGTGTAGATATTCTTCTGTCATCTAGCAGCTGTATTTGCTGATACTGATGGTGAATTGTTTAACCTTTTGAAACCATTTTCTGTAATTCTAGGGTGATATTTGCACATGTACTTGGCTTTCTTTATAAATAAACTATATAAAGCTTATTCCAGAATGCTAGTAAACGTGGAAAGCTAGGAGCTGAGGACAGACTGACATTTTTGCAAATTTCGGGACCATTTCAAATAATGGTTTATTCTGCAAAGTTTAAACCATTTGCTTATAAACACTGTAACATAAAAAAATGGTAAGTTTAGCGTTGCTTTTTAATATCTTAATGTCATTATAAGGAATGGCATTTAAGAGACCAATTTTACTGACTGGTTTGGAGCTGGACTAGAGGAACTGTAGCCAATTGGGGAAAATAGTTTTCATTAAGAGCAATAAGAAAGAAGATATCATGGAGCACACTGTAGTGTTGAAGCAATTAAGATTCATAGACAATTAAGATCATTATGAGTTACTCCCAAGATTCAGTAGGTTTCCTGAAGAAGAAAATGGAGACTTTAAGCATCCATCAGGAATTCTTCCCAGGTCTAATAGGAATGCTATTCTGTTTTCTAGCCTTTTTGGGAGTGGGGAATGGAATATATCATTTATAATCTTATGAAAACTGACGATGAAATCTGGACCATTTTAGCTCAAAATATTATTTTAAATAACTTGCTTCAGAAAGAAATTGGAAATCACGCAGAGGGGAACAAATAGCTGAGTCTACAATATAAACAGCATCTGCCAAGTCAGCGCCAGGCTTGAACAGACAGAGAGCAGAGGAACTGAGCTCTGGCGGAGGAGGCAAGGGAAGAGGCAGAGGCAGCTGGTCCTGGAAATGAATTCACAGAAGGCTTGTCTGCTGCCTCCGTGCAGATGGGATCATGTGGCCCAAGTGCATGAGGACGAGGAGAACAGTATGCTTGGAACATATGTTAGTTTGATTACTGTGGAAAGCACAAGACTCTCCTTTAGTATTTTTTAACAACCGGTAATTACATATCTGGTTTCATAATGGCCATATTGAAATGAAAGGAAAATGCTCGTTAGAACATCTGCACACTGGGCAAGGAGGGATACAAGGACACTGTGAGAAGGGAGGATGGGACCTGCAGGGCTCAGGTGTGTACAGCACTGGGCTCATTTTTTAACCTGAGCCTATCTTGGTTGTGCTGATAAAAAGCCTGGCGATGTGATGTGGTTGAGCTCCTGAATTAGGAGCTGAGGTGAGAGAGGAGCAGGCAGAGGGCTGGATATATGTAGAGATTGCAGTGAGAGATGCCTTTGAATATTCATGGATGGATGGAGGCAGTGTAGTGAGGTCATGGAGACTTGGGGGACGCTGGAGATGGAAATTCAGAAGCAGGTGTGACCCTGTTGGTTAAGGACCTAAAAAATCGTTTGAAGGAATAGGACTTTTATACTGATTTGCTGGAGAGTTATAAGTGAGGGAAATATACAGAAAAATGTAATTTCATAAACATTATGCTTTAGAGTGCTTTCGATTTCCAGAAAAATTGTAAAGATAGTACAGAGAGTTCTTGTATTCCCTCCACCTAGTTTTCCCTTTTATTAATATCTTGCATTACTAGGCTACGTATGTAGCATACCAATGAACTAGAATTGATACAGTTTTATTAACTAAAGTCCTTACATTGTTCAAACTTCTTTAGTTTTTACTCAGAGCCCTTATTTGGTCCTAGGGTACCATCCAGAAGACTGTGTTACATTTAATCATCGAGTCAACCTAGGCCCTCTCGGTTCCAAGAGGTTATCAGAACTTCCTTGTGGGGCTGGAGCAGTGGCTCAGCGGTTACGGTGCTTGCCTGGCATGAGCAAGTACATGGGTTCAAACCCCAGCACCCAAGTACACAACTAAGTGTCAGAGCAACAAGCCATGTGAAAAACTCAATAAAAATTGATTCTCTCTCTCTCCCTCTCACTGTCTTTCTCTCTTAAAAAAAAAAAAAAGAACTTCCTTGTGTTTGATAGCCTTGGTGGTTTGGAAGAGGGCTGGAAAGTTGATGTTCTGTTTCCCTCATTATTATTAGATCAGGGTTTGGAGTTTGTGGGAGAAAGGCTGCAGAGGTGAGGTGCCCTTTGCATGACATCATATTAAGAGTACATATTATCAATACGATTGATCACTGCGGGAGTTGACTTTGATCACCTGGTTGACGGACTTTGTCACTGTCTCCTCTGTGAAGTTCCTTTGCTTCTCTGCTTTCCGTCTTGTCTCTTTAGAAGAAGTTACTTTGCACCATCCATGCTTCAGGAGGGAGGAGCTATTCTCTATCTCCTTGAGGACAGACTATTTACATAAATCATTTGGATTCTGCACAGGAGCTTGGTCTCCCCCCCCTCATTTGTTTATTTATCCAATCATCTATTTTATTGATAGGAACTCAAGGATATTAACTTTATATTTTGGGTGATGGTTTTAAGCACATACTGTTAACTTATTTTGCTGTGGCCCTTGGGCATTCTTTCTGTTCATCCCTATGTCCTTTTGACACATCCTCATGTAGTGAATTCCAATAATGTGTAAGTATTTATTTTGATTACAGGCTTAACTTTCTCTTATTAGAAATGGGACTTATCACCCTCAACACAGTTTCTGATTCTCCGCTTCTTCTCAGTTCTTCAATGTGATTAAACCAGATATTTACCTGACACAACTGATTCATAGTGGCCACTCCCTTTGACAGCTAGAAATGATATGCTTGACTTACTCCACTGACTCCTGGACCCTATGCGGTCTATCTCGCCATGATGCAGTGACACCCCCCCATTACATTGTGACCACACAGAAGCCAAATTTGCTTGTTCTAAAGCCTATTTATTAGCTCTTCCCTTGGGAATCTTTTTTTCTTTTTTTTTTGTTCTGAGTGAGAGAGTTAATTTTAATTTTTTTTCATTTGTTTTGGTTTTTGTTTTTCCTCCACTTAGTTGTGACTGTGATGTTGGGGATCAAACCCAGGTCCTTGGACGTGCCAGGTAAGTGCTCTACCACTGAGCCACCTCTCCAGCCCCAAGAACCTTCTTTGATAATACCCTGGGTCCAGGAAAGGCCTCAACCCATAGGACCATGTCTTTTCTCCCTCTCTGCCTGCTCATTGAGTGCGTTGTCCATGACGTTTCTTTCAGTCCTCTTTGATGATGCTCTTCTTTTCTTGTGGACATAAAGTAATGAACTACTTCTGTTATTTATTTATTTTTTTTATGTTGCCTCTGTTTCTCCTCTGATGAACACACCTGGACCTAACTTGATCCTAGTCAAGGTTCTTCTAGAGTGTCTGTCTTGGAAGGAAGAATAAATTAGACCCAGGTCAGTGCAAATGAGTTCATCTGCCAGGGCAAATGAGTTTCTTGAGAGAGGAAAACACCTGGTCACCATGTGACATACTGCACCATCATGTCAGCGTGTGTGTGCCTGTGTGTGTTTGCGTGCGTGTAAGTGCTTCCTTACATCTGGACATTGTAAGACGCTGCAGACTCATCTTGTGGGTTTCCTGGTCCAGTCCTAAAGCCAGCCACTTCTCCACAGAACCTAAAATAACCTTGTTAAAGGGTGTTAGAAACCAAAAGAGGGATGTTAGGTTAGCTTGTTGTTACTGGACTGTGATTACTTAGAGGACTCCCAGCTGACTGGACAAGGAATTATACGTGCATATGCTAATCTGCGTATACAAATATTTTTATAGTAACCGCCTGTGTCTACATTAAGCTACACATGGTTTCATACTGCTGACTTGCCTCTAGTGCATTACTACGTGGATCATTCCAGCAGCCCCCATGTTTATCTGCAAACTCGCCCTCCAACTGTGAGGAACCTGGCTTCTACCATCTGCTGTCCACTTATTTAATTGTTCAGTTCCAGAACACATATATAGAAGTTTCATATTTGTTAACTCATATGCCCAAGGGAAGCAACTCTACCAACTGAAGTATAGAACGAATGGACAGTTTGCTTTGTCTTTAGTTTTGTAAATGCTCATTTCTAAGTCGTGGACACTGTGTATACACATGAGCACATGTGAGGGAGCGTGCATGCATGTTAAATATATTTCAGCTATGGAAGGAATGGATTTAAGGAATGTAGAGAAATGTGTGAGAAGGCTAAGTCCAGCTAAGAGCTGATGGTGCTAGGAACAATAAGGGCATGCATTACATTTTGACTAGTAATACCACATAAAAGTTATTACTTTTATTTACCATGAACCATTCTAAGGACTTCATAAGCCTTAACTCATTGAATCTACCTGTGAGCTGTCCTACCATTGTCCCCATTTCATAGATGAGGAAACAGAGAGAAATCCATCACATTGTCAGGAAGGTCAGTTAGGATTCACACTCAGACAATCAGCTTTAGGTCTTGTGCTTTTAACCAGTTCCAGTTTTTTTTTCCTCTCAGCTAAATTTCCCAACTTTTTTCTTTTTCTTTTCTTTTTTTTAAAGAGAGAAGGACATTGAAAGAGAGAGAAAGAGAGAGAGAGAGAGAGGAAAAAGAGAATCAGTTGTATTTAATTTTTCATGTGGCTTTCATTGCTGTGTTGCTCTGACACTTCGTTGTGTACGTGGTGCTGGGATTTGATTTGAACTCATGTCCTAGCATGGCATGCCAGGCAAATGCTGCAACCACTGAGCCACCGCTCCAGCCCCAAATTTTCTAACTTTTGACTACATGAAGACAGTCATTCTCTCATTTAGATTTTACAAAGTGCTAGTGTGCATCCTTATGCAATGAAAGATGTTCTTAAGGAGGTTAAAAAGATCAAGCCATCAAAATGCAAACAAGCCAAAATCCTAACTCTACCTAAAGGCCCATAGCAGCAAGAAAGCCTTGTGCTTCCTTGAATGAGAAAGCTACATTTCTCGGCCTTGCATGGTAATCCAGCTGTGATGGTTCCTGCAGTGCTGGGCCAGCTGTAGACCTCATTTTGTATTCATAAGAATCTTTCAAGCACAGACAACTGGGTCCTAACCAAGAAGAAAATAATCCTACCCATTGTAAATCCTATCTTTTTAAAATAAAGAAGCCATTAATAAAAGATAAAACACCATCCACACAATCATATGAAAAACGATCTTTTGGAAGAAGCCTGTGCCCAGTTATATTTTCAAATCAGTTATCACATTTCCCTTAGGAAATCAAAACAATCATTATGCATTCAGAATTTTACCATCATGATACAAATTTGTTTTCAGACACTGATGTGGGCAATGAAGGGCATATTTTGCCATTGTCTTGATTGAATAAAGATTATTTCTTTTCCAGGGCCTCCTGGTGCTCCAAGTAGCCATCTGAGGCACAATGACCTCCTTCTGGTAATATGATTCCAAGTAAAATATGAAATTCTGTGTGTCATTGAGGTTAGGGCATGGATGGGCCAGGTAGAAGAAAAAAGAGCACTATGGTTTGAATAGTGATTGGGTTGTGAGGGCTCTGCCCTTATGAATGGGTTGGGTCCTTTTGCGGATTAATGTTGAAGACTAATGGAATAGTGGGTTATCTCAGGAACAGCTTTGTTAGAAAAGTGAACACTCTCTAGCATGGGTGCTCCATCAGACCTTGTGACGCCTCTAGGCTTTATCAGCTGCTTGCCAGATGTGATTGCCAGGCCTCCAGGCCTTCAGGCCTCTAGAATCATGATTCAAAACAAGCCTCCTTATTTAGAAATTACCTTGTCTCAGGCATTTGGTTATAGCAACAGAAAATAGGCTAAAATAGCAAGTGGCAGGGAATCTCTGAACAGGTCTGCCTTACACAATGGTAGAATCTGATTTTGATCCTCAGACATGAAGCAAGCGGCATGTGCTTTTTGGGAAGATTATTATTATTATTATTTTTTATGGCAGACATTATGTTTACTACCTTGATCCTGGGCTCAGAATATGAAAGCTCCAGAATAGTAATTTATCGTTTTTGGTGTTTTTGTATCCTCGGGGCCCAGGATGGTCCTGTTTCACAGATAAATGGCAATGAAAGGCAGTCAGTCATTAGTTAGATGATTGACAGGCAGAGTGAATAGGATAGAAAATGACTTCACTCCCTAATCGCCCTGTTCTTATAGCCCATAGAAAAGGAGCATAGAAAGTCACACTAGTCCTATAGAACTCCCCAGGGAGTTAGCGATCACTGCATCTTAGGTTTAGAGAGAGAGGAGGGGGCTCATTCCCCTTTACGCTATTTGATTAAACACTGCAGCTTAGGAGAGCTCCTTTATCCCAACTTCCTTCCTTTATGCGGAGGCCCTGGGAATTTAAATGACCCTCTTCAAGTCACTTAGTTCACATGGAGTGGGGGAGGCCAAACTTGGGGCTTGGGGTCACAGTAGGCTGGAGATGGAATTCAACACTGGGTTGCGCAGGTCAAGCTACTGTCTGCACATTCTTAGGGCTGTGGCTTATCCGTTTCCCATCCTTCAGTATTTGGAATCAAGTTGCAAATTGGTGCCTCTTCTGAACAGCCATCCACAGCCATGAATTTAATATGAGCCCTTTCTGCTTTCACTATATTCATCTGGCTAATTAGGGAGCAATACGTAGCCTCTCCCTCCTCTATAGTCACTTATAAGCTGCTGCCCTTTGCATGACCTGGAGAGATCACCGGGAAACATAGTCAGGCTCTGTGATTTTCTTGTGTTCTGTGCATGACCCTCTCTGCTCCTCAATAGAAGGGAATTAATTGGTACTGGGCGAGTTAACCATTGTGTCATTTGCAGTGGACAATCCTTTTGTGTGTTTTTAAATATGTTATTTTGAAGTGTTCTAATTATTTGAAAGAGTCATCAGAAAGCTGCGCTATTTTCTTGAAAGAACTGTTTTCTGGAGGCTTGTCAGCCGCAGCTTATAAATGATAAAAGCAATACAAAGGAAAAAATAAAAAACCCGCTACGGCTTTTCTCTTTCTTCCTTAAATCTCCAGCATCAGTGAACATTTCTCTGTTCGCTAAGCTCTACTAGAGCTTATGTTTTGTGGATAAAGGCAGCAAGGATGATTCGTTTGAAGATCATGCTGACCACTGCTTCTCAAGGCCAGACTGTCCTGGTGAGGGTGCGGACACTGGTCATTATCAGCTTCATTTAACATTATAGGGGAGGGAAAACAGCTTCTCTCTGTTCTTCATTGTCCTTAAGTAGAATTAATTCCCTGTAACAAAATACAGATTAAAGGAGGAAAACAAACAGAAGTTTATTAACCTTCGTGCCTGTCATTAACACCTGAGAAAATCCAGAGGCATGAGTAAATTTTCAGAGCAGATATCAAAGTTTAGATTTCAGGCTTAAGTACTTCCTTTTATGAAATAAAGACGGGCCTGGAGGCTGAGAAAACAGCTTAAATAAAGGCAAGATTTGTTATGCCTATTTAAGTTGGTGCCCTGTCCTCTAAGAGTCTCTGGTGATTTAGAGCAATTGCCTATTTCTGGCCAAGAAAATGGAAATCCTCCCAAATAGAGATTAACTATGGATGGAAATTTCTCTTACCAAAGGGCACATTTTCAGAGTTCTGTGTCTGCCTTTTCTCAAAATAACCAACTCCAAATGATCTTTATGGCAAAGGGACATGTTTTGGGGTGCTGTATCTGGTCCCAAATAGTCCTGTCTTGAGATGGCATGTCCTCAGCCCCATCAGCATTTGCTGGAGACAGATGTGGTGAGGGAGATCAATGAAAGGTGGCATTGTGGACATTCATCTGTTAAACTCCCTCCCCGTGCTACCAACCATTCCTTAGATCATCTTCCTTTGGGGGTTTGTTGAACTGCTTTTTCCAGATGAGTGATTCCTAAAGGAGTTGTTACCAAACCTGGCCCATTTTTCCTACCATGCCATATGGCAATGAAGTGATGGGTTTTGCAAGAGTTTATTTGCAAGGTGGTTAAACATGAGGAGGTGGGATTCCCCCAGACTTAAATCTGCCTCCCTGAGAATGGGGTTTAGGTGTATTTGTGGGATAAAGAAATAGGATGGTCTGAGGTCAGGGGGGAGGTAAGGGAAGGGGTAGGTAACAGGAGGCAAGGATGGGTGAAGGAATCGAAGGTCTGTTCATGCCTGATCAAACTTCATGATGTCACCAGGGTTGGTCAGAGGAGTGCCCACAGAGGTGGACCTCAACTCAGGACAAGTGGGGTTCTTGACTAATATTACCGAGATGAATTCAAAATATGTAAATTAGGGGCACAGAGATTTATGTAGAAAAGCAAGGAATATACATTCAAGGGAGGATGAGGGCCATTCTGAGTGAGAGACACTTTTAGGTCCCAGGCTAATTTTTTAAAGAAAATTTGGTGAAGATTGGGTATGGAAAGGTATGTGGGTGTTAGAGTAGAGAAGCATGAGCAGGGGTACGAGGGAAGGGAGAAAAGGGTTCACTCCACTTTGGGTGATGGGAAACCCGCCTATCAAAAACCTCCATCACCATTAACTTTTAAAACTACAGAAACTGGGTGTAGTCAGTTTAAGGGAATTTCCAGCTCTGGAACTTGCACAGAGCACCCAGACACTTGTCATTTGGGAGACTCTGGGTTCATTGCAGTATAGTTTCCATTGCAGTTTTGACCTGTCTGTTACTTTCACTTGGATACTAATGAGAAATTTTCCATATGGCAAAATCAGTGCAGGCACACTAAGCCATGGTGGGAAAACTCAGTATCTGCCCCAAATTCGTAATATAGGAGGAAGGAGATTTCTAGACCAGATTTAAAAGACCACTATGTGGAAAATCCCAATCACTTCCTTTCTTGGGATGGCCCATTCCCCATTCTCTGAAGTGTACTTTCACTTCTTTAATAAACCCTTTGTGCCTATTCTATCTGTATATCCTGACTGACAAGAACTGAATACATTGCCCAGTAACATGGAGATGACATTAGTCTGGAAACCACAAGACAATTTACAGTGGTCTTGTCCTTCACAGGATCCTTAGGTTGACATGGCCTCCATTATCTGATCAGTAGATAACATTGGAAAGTTCCCTGAATTATAGCTTTCTTAGAATTTCATCTCTTTCACTGCTTAGTCTATTTATTGGTGGGCTAATGGTGTGAAAGGTAATTTTTATAATTGGGTAAGTTTATGGTAACTCTAAGATGTTCAGATTGTAAAAATCAGAACATGGTTGTCAATTCAGGCCTGAGTTAAAAAAAAAAAAATGAGCCAGACCTAAGAGTGGCTGAGCAAAAACCCTTTTATTGGGATTGGCAGCTCCCATGCCAGAGTTGCTTGCAACACCATAGTGAGGGCAAGCAGGGGACTGACTAGGCAGGCTTTGCAGTCTGGGGTGGGCAGAGGAAGTTTGAGGGCCTTGTCCTTCAGAGATTGGGTGGGGAATCCGTCAATCATCAGGCAATTGCGATGTCATTGGGGCTTGTCTTCCAGTGTCTGATTGGTTGTTCCTTCTCCTGGATGCTGCCAGGAGCCCTGCTCCCATCCAGCTGCACTGAACTGACACAGGTTTTTCCAGAAATTCAGGAGTGACAGATCTGGGAGAAGAACTAATTTGGAGAGTGACAGGTTTGTAAAGATATGCAGAACTTTTAAATAAAATTATATTTCCTTATCCTTCCTTTTGTCACATTTTTTTCTTCTATGCTATCTCAGTGGGTCTTTATAAAATGTATGTTCAGAAAGCAATGACATTAGAATGATCTGTGGGTGGAAATTTGGGCTTTTTGAGGCTGAGAGATTTCCTATCAATGAGACATTCACGCAGGCCCACATGAATGGATTGGTTATTTCAACCAGCTTGATCTAGACAGGGCTATATTCAAATCCCTAAAAAAGCAACTTAATCATCACCAAGGTGAATATACATTAGAGGTGTTGTCTATAATAAAACACTCAGGGTTAGAAGTCTGTTACTGTAACAGTCATAACCACGCCACTTCTTATACCACCCTATTCTAGATTACCTCTACTTTGCCCCTTGTAAAATTTTCTTTCTTTATCCTCTTTGTCCGGTGTTGTTAATGCTAAAGAAAATGCCTTGGGTGAGCAATTGACTGCTGGAGTCAGCTAATGCAGGAAAAAGAATGAGAAAAACACTGGCCCCAAGATCCCCTATCAGTAATCTTTCTTTAGTTTTTCAGAATCTGAAATGTCTGATTGGTGTAGGCCAAGGACTTGTTAATCTTATTCTTTAATTAAAAGTGGAATAACGTTTAACTTGTAGGAAAATAACGTTTGTCTAAAGAATTATGAGGACTGAGCTAGGAGACCAAGGAAAACATCTGAGTAATGGAGATGGTTCTGAGGCTGTGTGTGGGAGTCAGCATGCAGCCTTCCTGCCCATCACTCTTTACTCGCCTTTACTCCCCATAAAAGCCCTTTTGCGTATCTGAGTTCCCAAGATGGGACTCTGAGATAACAGCTCCTTACATTTCAGGCTGGCGCTTGAATAAGCCTGATTTTCTTTCCCCCAACTCTGTCACTCGAATGTTGGCTTTCATGCCAGAGCACATGGACTTGGGACCAATAATTAGTGTTCAGATAAATGTTTTCTAAAAGCAGTGATAAAAACATGTAGCTAATAGGTGAAGCTAGAGGGTTTATTCAGGAATGTGCTGTTTTTTGGTTTTTAAACTTTATCTAGAGAGGGAGAATGTTGTAAACCTCTATCAGGAGAAAAAATTATTAATTTCATTATGGAGAAATTATTAATTTCATTAATAATTAATGGTTGTAGACTCTCTACTACCTGTCATAAATATGAGCTGATTCCAGGTCTCTTAATTGGGCATGGGGTCCCAACCATAATTTTGCTCCACCTGCCATTTCTTGTCTTACCTATGAATATTTATTATATTTTCAAACAAAAGTAGCAGAAAACCTCATCCTAGAGAGACTCAGACAATAAGCAGATTGATAACCTATAAACTGAGATGGAGATAAAGATTTAGGATAAAGAAATAGAAATACTGAATCTTGGGGAAAATACCCTCCAGTGTCATTGAGATACGAAAGGCACAGTTGTAAATCTTGAGTAATGTGCGTTTGGCCTGTGTCCTTAGACTTTGTAAACTGTGGAAATACACAGACACAGGAAAATTGGCTTGAAATTGTGCAACTCCATCCTAGATCCCCCTCCAGTCCAGCCCCTGATGCAGCCCTACATATTGGAACCTGCAGTCCAGGTGAATGGTGCTCCTCTCTCTTTCCTCTCTCTTGAGACAGCCCGCATTCTCCCTTGAATGTGTGGAGGAGGCAATGTCCACCAAGCTTCTGTCTGACAAAGTCCAGACTTGGGGAAGAGCCTGGCAAAGCCGGATTTCCAGGAGATTGCCAAAACCATCCTTTCTAGAAATTGGCTGTGTTCTAGCAATTATATGTATTATGAATTTACTCAAACTGGAAACTCTCTGATTGTTATTAGAATTCCGTTGCTCAAACAACTGCTGTGGATTGTTGAGAGGAGTTCTTGCAATAGCACCTATAGAAGTCATAGAAAATAAAGCTATACTGACTTTAAAACAAAACTGGAAATAGAAAGCAAAATAATTAGAACTAAGGAACAAGGAAAGAGTATACATAAAACATCTACAAAAAGACATGTTTGCCTTTCTTGTTTCTGCAGAAGTTAGGTTTTAACTTCTTAGTCCATAGATTAGGAGGCACAAATATTTTATAGAATTAACAATTATAGGACCTAGGATAATTATAGAATCTCTAGTAAGGTCACAATAACAAAACAAAATAGTTTTCCGTTAGTAGTTAATAGGGTATAGGGGTTATTATAGTCTATAACATAGTCTAGCTAATTGAGAAACCTCTGAATAAAATTAGGGAGATGGAGTTTGAGGACATGTTTGATTTCTGTCTTTTATCAAAGCAGGTTTAAAGAACTAAGAACAACATTATTCTTTTGGAAAATAAGGCTTCTTTTTACAGTGTATGAAACAGCCCATGAAAATTTGACCATGACTTTACAAGAAAGTGGATAGTTTTATGTCTGGTGCTCTGAAGCAGTTTGAACTAAATGGTCACTTGTGGTACCTAGTTGATAAGAAGTTTTCCATTTATGCTCAGATAGGGCTTCTAGATTAATAAAGTACAGTAACCTTCAAACGCTGTTCTTATCAAATGAGGTAATGGGTTGAAGAAACCTCTAAAGGAAAAAAGTAACAGTTTATACCAGTTAGTTACATACGGTCAATGTGGTGGGGGGGGGTTGAAGACATAAATTGTACTAAAGGTTGGTACTTTAAGATTACTGGGAAATTGAAAAGAGAATTGTATAATGAAGCAGATAACGAAAGTCTTGTTTGTGCACACCTGTATAAAAAAGTTCAGCAACAAGGAACAGACAGCATTTTGCTCAAGCAGGGAACTGTGTCTGCTTGCAACTTGCCCTGGAGGTTCAAGTCGTTCCTCCGCGTCAACTCCACTCATCCTTTGGGGACCCTAAGAGTTGCTCGGGCTGGCTCCTGGCAAATGCGAATCTACATTTCCTAAATAAACCTCGCCTGGCTTGTGATGAAATTCTTCTTCGACATGCGTGCCAAGGACCCTGCTGGTCCTGAGTTGAGGTCCCCTCTCCTAAGGGAACTCCTTGGATCACCTGTCCCCAGGTGTGGTGAGTACGGGCAGGTTTGATCCAGCAGCTCGACTCCTGTTGTGGTGGGGTCCACTTCAATGTAACAGGGTACTTCGTGCTTTCAGTGTGAACCTTACATGTGCTTTGCTTTTCTTTTTCTTCCTCCTCTCCTTCTTCCCCTCCCTAACTGCAGGGGAAACAAGAGAAACTTTCTTCCTGTCCTAGGCTGCATTACCAAGTCCTTCATCTCACTGACCACAAGCATGAAGGCGTCCAGGCCTGAGGACTGATTCTAGCAGGTCTGAGCGATGGTTATCTCAAGACCACCATCTGGACAAGAATCATTGCTACTGACAGGCACTCCTGGAGCCTAGTCCCTGAATGTCCTCCAACGAGCCTTTTGTTGACCCCTGAAAGGGGAGTAACAGCTCTTGAGACATTAGTCTGCTACTCTCCTCATCTGCTAGCAAATGAATTAGGCCTGTTTTTCCCTTTTCTCAAAAGCTTGTTTGCATCGGAACTGGGGACAAGAACCGTTTTATATTATCATCATTCAGGGACTGGGATTCTTTCCCTCTTCCTGTCCTTCCAGACTTGGTGTCTTGACTCTGTCCTTACACTGTTCCCTTTATAGACCTGCTGATGGCGGTAGGCGGTGGTGGCTAACGCAGGGTCATGGGTTCAAATCCCAGCTCTTTTGCTCTGAAGCTCTACCTTAGTATCCTTGTATGTAAAATTAAGGAAAATAGAGGAAATTAACTCAAATGGTCATGATAAAAGTAAAATGGGGGCATCTTACAGAATTAATTTATTTGAACAGACATATGTATTTGACATTGTGTTGGATTCTTTTCAAATCGAATTCAATTTTTCTGGTAAGCTTGCAAGTTAATTAGTCTTGCATTCTTTTTGTACACTGGGGGCCATTTGCAGCTTCACGAAATGAAACTTAAGGATGGGACTCCGCTATTGAGGTATGCCAGCTGGGGTGAGAGTGTTCACCGGCAAGTAGCAGACAGAACTGGCGGGAAGCCATCACATCATGGACCAAATGGTTTGCAAGCTTAAGAGATCCCTGAAAATGTTCATAGAATGCTGATTTATTTTCTAATCAAAGAACCTTAATCTGTTGAAATGAGATTTGCACTGTGACCTGGATGGTCAAAAATCTTGCGGAAAGGATGCTGGTTTCAACACAGGTTCTTGAAATTGTTAAAAAAAAAAAAAGACTCTTGCAGAAGAATGTGTTTGCAATTTTTAAGCGCAGTGTTTCATATGAATTCAGGGAATAGCTTGTTTTCGGGTAATTAAGAGCTTCCATATGCTTACTGACCGCTCGCGTCTACTTACTCTCTTACTGAAAGGGATGTGTTAAATCCTCTATCGTTGTGGATTTTTCAACTTAGGCACAATAATTCCTCGGCATCCTGTAAGTTCCTCAATATTTTGAAGAATAGTTTAAGTACTTCGTTAGTTAATTTGGGTTTTTTCAAGCACAAGAATTTATCCTAATTATTTACATTGCCATTTCTAAAATCAAAAGCTGAAGACCGAGTTCCTAAAAGAAATTGAAAATAGAGTGATTCAAATTTGGAAATAATTCAATACATTCTGTTGAGTGATTTTATTATTTCTATAAGGTTTTCCCTTTACAATTTTAGAACGCACGTGTCAGATGGGTCATTCCTTTTTTTGCTTCTCATTTGTGGTGATTTTATTTTATTTTTTTCTTTTTGTGGTGCTGGGGATAAGTCAGGGCTTGTGCATGCCAGGCAAGTGCTCTTCCAGAAATTAATGTTCACATTTAGCTTTCTTACTGTCTTCATTTATGTTAAAGATATAACAAAGCACTATGTAATACAAAAACATCTATTTAGATTTTAAAAATAAAAATTCCAATTAATGACAGTAACAACCTTAAGCATCAGCATAAATGATCTCTAAAAAAGAACTCCTTTATATTTCCTAGTAATGAACACTGTTTTCCAAAGGAGTCTAAGATGAAAGATTACAAACAGTCTATCTTATTTCTAATAATTTCTTTTCTTGTCCTAACTTGCCACAATATTTGGCAATGTACATTTCCTTATTGCCAGTGTAAATCATTCTTTTTCTTTATAGGCTTATAAAGGCGTATAGACTTACCAACCATGCATGATTATACTGCATTGTTTTCACAGTGTGTTCACTTGCTGTTGAGGTCTGTGAGCGCTATGTTGTTTATGGGAAAGCGAGACATGGTCCTTTGCCTTTCCTTGAAAAGACAGCATGACCTTGAGTTGAAGAGAACAATAAGATCACAGGCTCCTGCACAGAGAATGACATTTGAACAAAGTACGGCAATTTTAGTATAGGTGGAGATCGTGAAGGTCAGGAGATATGAACTCTGCCAGGCGCAGTGGCACATGCCTTTAGTCTCAGCTACTCAGGAGACTGAGAACAGGAGGATTGTAAGTTGGAGGCCAGGCTGAGCAATGTAGTGAGACCCTGTCTCAAAATAAAACAGAAAAGGGGCTGGAGCGGTGGCTCAGCGGTTACAGCGCTTGCCTGGCATGCGCCAAGTACACAGGTTCAAACCCCAGCACCCACGTACACAACTAAGTGTTGGCGCAACGAAAGCCATGTGAAAAACTCAACAAAAATTGATTCTCTCTCTCTCACTGTCCTTCTCTCTTTAAAAAATAAAAAATAAAACAGAAAAAAGGCTGGAGATGGAGCTCCATGGTAGAGCACTTACATGTGCGTACACATATATACACAAAAGATATGAACTTTCCAGTTACTTTTAACTGAGAAAAACCGCATTTTATATTGAAAAGCTAATATAGCCCTCTTGGAAAACCAGCTTAAACTTGGAAACCATGCTAGATCCACAAATTGTTATATTCTCTACATGCTTTCTGTACTTAACACTTATGTGAGCTTAATTTTACACTAATGCTACACTGAAACATCCTAGCCATGTGAGTTACTTTCACAAGGACATAAGAGGTGGGAAAAAGAGGAGGAAGGAAACGTGGCCATAGAAGAGGCCCTAAGCTCTGGAATGTGTCCCCAAAGCTCTCTCCCTTAACCGATCACATAAGGCTCCACTTTCCTCTTCTGCACTTTAAATATGGGCTATCTGAACAAAATAAAATCCATCATGATAAATGGAGGTCTTAAAATTAGGACAGAGATTGTGTGGATAATGTACAGAGTAAGACACATGACTTAGCAGTAGTATGTGTGAAAACACCTTGAGAAAACTGAAATCACCTGAATGTCCAAGTAGGCAATAAATAGAACATGGAATACGCATGCATAGGAATACTATGCACGTAAATAAGCATGTTTTGGAGAATATTTAATGGCATGGGAAACAGATTTGTTTTGTTCTAAATATGTAGTTCAGAAAACGCCAAGGATGGTCATTTTTGCAAGGCTAGCAATGATTCCAATTTTCTTCATAATTTTCATGTTTACTAAATTTTCTATAATGATCCCAAGCTTCTGTGATTACAATAAATATCAAGTGTTTTTTGTTGTTTAAAGACAACTTTAGAGGTTAGTTGAGAGAATGCGCAGTGCTCAGGATGACCCTAGGGACCCAAGGGGCAGATTTGAATGCTGAACCCCATTAACTGGTCAGCCCTTCAGTAATTCTCATGCTTCTCTCTCAAATTCTTCACATTCTTTTTGGAGCCAAGAACTTCACTCCGTGGAAGCTGAAAGTGCAAAGGAGATTTTTGTTGTCACTTGTTTTTCAACCGTGGTGGCACACGCCTGACTTACTGTCTCCGTACCCAGCTTCCATACCTTCAATTATGGACAGGCTTCGCTCGTCCCGCCAAAGGGTCCCAACCTGCACCAAACGTACTGTTGATTCTTACTGACTCTTATAACTTGTTAAAATCCCTGTGTACCTGCATGCCATGCCACATGGGTGTGTGTCTCTGTCTTTCTTTCATCCTCCACCTGATCCTCCAGTCGCCCCTGCTTAGATTTATAAACTATGGTACAGACAAAGGAAAAACAAACTAATGTAGAAGTAAGTTTGTGATGTCTTTTTTTTCCCTATTTTTTAATCTGATTAGTGCAACTTCCAAATTGCAGGCATGGACTGTTTGAGGTGGATAAGAAAGTCTCTTGAGAAGCCATATGTTCCTGTTTGAGAAAATGCTCTCTGGTTTGGGCTTTGGAGCTATTTTGCAAGAGCCCTGATGTATGAACCACGCACAGGAAGATTGACAGAGTTGGAGAAAACAAATTTGTCTCCAGTATCTCATGACATTTGGGAGAAAATGAAAGGGCCTGGCGACAGCGTGTGGAGTGAAAGGAACAGGATTTCAGTAAGAGCTCAGCTTCTAGAAAGGTCTGGGTGTTCCTTTGCCCTCCTGCAGCTTTGCCTCCTTACTGTTCTCCCAGTTACATCTCTCCTTGCTTCTCACAGAAAAACGCCTTACGGGGACTGCTGAGCAGATCTCCCCATCTCTCTGTGGCTTCCTCAAACACAGGGATTGTTTTCTTTTAAGAGAGAAGAGAGAAAGACACACAGAGAAAGAGAGAATCAATTTTTTAAAAATATTTTTATTAAGGAATTGAGTTGTTGTACAATCATAAAGGCATTTAAAGTAACAATATGACACGTATATAGTCTTAAACTATAATTACCCCCTAGATCCCTCCCTGTTCTCCTTCCCTCTTCTCTCCCCCACCTACCCCATCCTTCTCCCCCCACCACTACATATCTATGGCTGCTCTAAATTATGTGTTACTACGCCTTTGCTGGGTCTAATACATGAGGTTGACCACCTTTCACAAAGGCCTGAGTTTAGCTCCAGCCTCCACAAATGAGTGAAAATATTCCACCCTTGACTCTCCAGGTTTGGCTAACTTTGAAGAATCAATTTTTTTTTAAATTTAGATTTTCATCTGGTTTTCGTTGCTCTGACTTAGTTGTGTATGTGATGCTGAGATTTGAACCTGGGTCCATACACATGCCACGCAAGCACTCCAACCACTGAGCCACTGCTCCAGCCCTAAAAGCAGAGATTTTTATCTTTGAAAATTTCGTTCATCTATCCATGACACCAAAGACAGAGATGGCCTTCAAGTAACTACCTAAAATGAAAAAAAAATTTTCTTTTTCATCTTAATTACTGAAAGCCCTTGCCAGGAGGTGAAGGAAGGTGTCAGGGCTGTGAGGTTGCTCTCTGGATGGGCACTGGCTGCAATATCTATACCTGCCCAGTTGGGGGTGTAGACATCTCACTGAACTCTGCATTTGCCAAGTTCTTAAAAGTTATGCTGGGGGCTGGAGTGGTGGCTCGGTGGTTACGGTGCTTGCCTGGTATGCACAAGGACGTGAGTTCAAACCCCAGCACCCACGTATACAACAAAGTGTGGGAGCAACGAAAGTCACATAAAAAACTAAACAAAAATTGATTCTCTCTCTCTCTCTCATTGTCCCTCTCTCTCTTTAAAAAAAAAATTAGTGCTGTTTGAATTGCTTGGTGGTAGTTTCATTTGAAATGTGATTCTCTGTGCGTCCAGTGTGACCTGCAGTACAGGGTTGGGATTGAGCAGAGGATAACAAAGGATGACTTTTAAAAAAATGTATATTATTTTCCTTTTTAGTTCCTCATGTGTATGAGAGAAAGAAATGGGATTTATTTTTATATTTGATCTTTGACCCTCATAAAAATCCTGTACAGCATGTGATTGTTTAGAAAAGAGATCTATGGCTCAGCAACTGTTCTCACTCTGCCCTGGGGAGCATGGGCTCCTCTCTAGCTGTTCATTCCATGCTCCTATGCTTCTGAGCTGTTAAAAATTGTGTGAGGCTGTCATTTTTTTTTTATTTTTGAACAACCATACAAGTTTTTAACAAAATAATATAAAATGTGTACATATTCTGGATATTGCAATTACCCCCAGGAGTGCCCCCCCAATTACCCTCCCTTATCCCGCCCTTCCCCTTCCCACAATATCTCTAAAAAAAGTATTAGGTTGTAAAACATTACATCTTATCTGGATTTAACACATGAGGCTGTCATTTTGGACTGAGCTCCTGCACTAAGCCCAATAGACCAGACCAAATCAAAGTGGAGTCCCTTATACTAAATGCCACATGATCAAGCTGCAACTTTGGGAAGGGAAGCAGATAGATCTCAAACCTGAGAGTTTTTCCTGAAAACAGGAAAATGCCTCTCTAGCTGAGTCAGCATAATGAGGAAGCCCCTCTCTGCTTTAGGTCTTTCAAAAAAGGAATGAGGAAATCTGATGGCACTCCATCAGCCTTTTTTTTTTTCTATAGCTGCTTCCTTGTTCCCAACCTTACAAAATCCACTGGAGTCCTCATTCTATTCTGTAGGACAGAGGTTCCCCAATTTATGAAAAAAGGCTTATTAGCTCTGTAACAAAATTTGTTGCAATTTTGTCTTTTGACAGGGGTAAGAAAGCACATTTCAAGCCCCTTTCTCCAATTTATCATGCAGAGACTCTCCTGTTCCATGTTCCAAGGAGAGGCCCAGAGCAGAGCTGCACAGACGCAAGAGCCAGTGAGGGAGTTAACCTCCGTGGCCGCACAGTGGGCTGCCCTCAAGCGTTCCAAGGGCTCTCTGCCATCTTTTCTTCCTCCTCTCTTCCCTCCTTTCATCGTTTGTTAAAGCATATTCAATAAATACTGCATTTTTAGGTCAAGACACAAGAATAGCTTGACTAAAACTAGCTGATGATGAATGGCAGTGGAAGGGATTCGTTTTTCGTGACAGAGTCCACTGGTCACATCTCTTGCTTGAGTTCCTGTGTCCCTGGTCCAAACTCTTTGGTGCTCCCCATTACTTGTGTGAAATTTCCATTATTATTATTATTATTATTATTATTATTGCTGCTGTTGTTGTTGTGTTGGTGCTGGGGATCCAACCCTGGGCCTCACACATGTCTGACAAGTGTTCTACTACTAACCTACATCCCTAGGCCTACAAATGTGTTCCAATGGGCAAGTGCTACGGCATCAGGTAAGATATTTTGATTTCTCTTATCTCCTTTCTTTTCATGTTCTCCCCTTTCCTTCTTACAAAGTTCTTTCAAGCTTCATTGAGTTATTTTAATGCTCTTCCTGATTTCTCTGGATTGGTCAACTCAGGTGTTTCTCCAAAGAGAGGTTCCACAGTTGAGGGGGAGGTGTGTGTCTGAGTTCGTGTCACTTGGCATGAGAAGCGCAATGTGGTCTTGATGTCTATCTTTATCTCTCTCTCTCTCTCTATGTCTGTCTGTGTTTCTATCTGTCTCTGCCTCTATCTCTATCATCTCTCCTTCTGTGTCTGTTGCTGTCTCTCTGCGAGGATCCATAAGGAGAAGCCATCAAACCCAACTGGATTCCCTAGACTAGCATATTGCTTCACCATGACATGACTTAACCTTCTAAGGAACAGGAAGAGTCAAATCTGTGTCCATCTGGTTTCCTGATGTATCTCTTTGGCCTTCATGAATGTGTTCTCCCTCTTTCTGCTTTCCCAGGATTTCAACCTCTAAGACGAACATAAGGGAATTTGTAGAGCAAAGAAGATTACAAAGTTGTTTTTTTTTTTCCTAATTTGTTCAGGGACAGGGAGTGAGGAAGGAAATCTTTTGAGCACTCATTTGCTTCACAGGCAAACCAACCTCCTTCCAATTCTGGAGGATGGCTTCCTGGGCTCCCTTCTGGAGTTCCAAAGGAACCTAGGTCAAAGGTTATGCTTTTGTTTGATTCTTAAAATTTTCAGTTTTGAACTTTTTTGCACTACTTTCCTTTGAAATGGATTAATTGTCTCATCTCCTTTTCAATGTCTCTGGGGTGATTGTACTTTTTCATTGCTCAAATCTTGAAAGGTAAAAAAGAATGGGAAGGAGATTCTAGAGAAAGGGGAAGGACAAATGCCGAGAAATCATGTAACAACCTGCTGGCTTGGTGAGGTGTCCCCATAGGGCACCTGTGACAGGAGCAATAGTGACTGAGAAGAGGGTGAAGCAGTTAAAGATGTGCCATTTCAAAATATGCCAAATTAGCATATAGATTATTTCAAGCTGAAATCACTTGAGGAACTGTCATTTCAGAAAGGGCCACTGACCTATCTTTTACTACATGCAGAAAGCCACAGAAATTATTTTGGGAGGTATGTCCTTGTCATACCAAGGCAAGAGCACACCCTTGATCACTAGAGACTGGTAACTGGTGGGATAGTGAACCTCAACAAAAAAACTCTGAAGTAACCCTTATCTTCCACTAGCTTCTTATCCTTCTGCATCTATTTCTTGGTAGCATCCCTAGTCCAACTAACCATTTTCCCCAACATTCACAAATTTATTGTTCTTCATCTAAAAAAGTATAAGAGTATGATTTCTTTGGACTTCACTCTTTTATGAAGAGCTCCGTGTATATGCAAATTTAATAAAACTTTTATATTTTTTCTTGTTCATCATCTCCTATATTAGTTGGGTTCTGAGATCCAGTCAAAGATTCCACAAAAGAACTAAGGGGGTCTGCAGATATGCCTTCTCTTACAAGGACACCATTTGTACAGAGCTAAAGGGGCTTGTTATGGTAAGGGGGTTCAAGGAGGTCTCTTTGTAGCCAGAGGAGATCTCTATTCAGAACTTCTAAACTCTCGACAAATCGCAGAGAAACAATTTCAGTGGGCACCAGGTTTTAGCAAAGAAGAAAAATTTATTAGAAAGTAAACAATGAAGGTACACATTCTCAGAGCAGAAAACAGGCTATCTCAAGAGTGAGAAGCACTTTTGGGATCTGGGGCTCTTCTTTAAAGGGAAACGTAGCAAGGGGTAGACATGGGAAGACATGTGGGGATGACATCCGCCTGATGACCATGAATCAAAGAGGTGGGAATCAGGATGATGTTTGTGATGTGCCTATATTATGGGTTTCTTAAACCACATCTCCTTTTGCTTTATATAACTAAAAGTACATTGTGTAGGCTAACAGTGAACTTAAGCTTTAATCAAAGTGAGGCATTTTCATAGATGAGTGAATTTATAGTAACTCCAAGATTTGTAGAATTTTCAGAAATTTGGGAGGGAGTTGCTTGGAGAAAATTAGCAGGTCTGGGGAGTAAGTCCGATTATGTGGCTGTCTTTATTCTTCTTTCCTATTTCATCCAGCAGCTGGAATCAGCTCCTGGGCTGTCTGGTGACCTGGCACCTGAGCTACTAGCTTCCTTTACATCTGTCAAATGGAGCAACCTCACAGAAGCATGTGCATGGTGCAAGAGGTAATGTGTGTTCAGTACCTTGTACCCTAAAATTCACTCATAATTGCTATCATTGTAAGGACTACCTTTCCTCCCTCCTTGAGTTTTTCTCTAATTCTTTAAGGAGAAAATGCATGAACAAGAAGTGGAGAGAGAGCTTCTTACATATTTGGGGCATTTTCACACTTGCTCCAATCAAATCATTGTCAGACCTGAGGTCAAGATCACAAAGAGAAATGGGTAAATCCACTTTACCAGCAACACATTCATATTCGCTAAAGTATGGATAGTAGTTGCCATAATATTAGTTTTAGTTATGCCTTTTCAACTGTTATTATATAGTATCCTAGCTTGTTGTCACTTCTAAAAAAAAATACCTGACAAGAACAACTTGTAAGAAGATTTCTTTTAGCTCATGGTTTCAGAAGATTTGGTCCTTGGTCATCTGGCTCCAAGGCAGAAACACCATGGTGGAAGTGCATGGTGGAGAAAAGCTACTTAGCTCATGGCAACTGGGAAGCAGGGGAAGAGAGAAAGAGTGGGAAGGACAATAGACCCTTCCAGGTTATTCTGTCAGTGACAAACTTCCTCCAACTAGGTCCCACCTCCCAAGTCCATTCAACTACCAATGGGTGAGGTCAGAGCCCTCATGATACGATCGTTGCCTAAAATTCCCACCTCTGAACCTTGCTGCGTTGGGGACCGTTGGAGAGACATTCCAGACTCCAACCATAAGGTATAGTATACCTAGATGTGTATGTACATATATAACCCTTTTAATTTATGGCTTTCAATTTGCTGATAATGGCATGCAGGCAATCACATTTATAGTATTGATTTTTTATCAATAAAATAGGATTCGTAAAATATTTATTTTTATCAAACGGTCTGGGTTAAAAAATACTGATAAAATAATTAATTTCATATTATCACATATATAAAAGGGAGATAGATAAAATATAGAATATGCTGTGTAGATGTATACTATATATGTATATATAATGAAACTAAAGATCTCACAGATAGTTATTGATAAAAGATCAACATTGTAGACAGTGATTAGTTGCATTGCCATTATCAATAAATTAAGGGCCATAAATAAATGGTTTGGATTGTTTCCCTTGCACTATTAAACGTTCCACTTACTCTACAATCTCTTCGAATTAAGCAAATACCACTATCAAATACCAACTTTTGGTGTGGTGTTTAAAAGTTAGCTTAATAGCAATTGAGTAGTTGAGCTGCATGATTTATTTCAGGAGGGAAAACGAGCAAGGCAGGTCCTTGATAATGGCCTCACAGAAGAGGAATGGTTTCAGTGCAGAACCCTAATGGACTTTTTTGCCCATAGATTGGACTGGAAGGAATGACCTGGAAAGGATCCGCAGAGTGACGCTCAGCGTTGACTCTCATTTGTTTGTATTTGACTTTTAATAGACATTAATTTCATTCACTACCTGAAGGATTTATAAAACATACAGTAGTCAGGAAACTTTAATTAAAGTAAAACATATCATCATAAAGAAGAGCATACAAACTAAAGGAAAGCAAATGCCTGGGGGCACCACCCAGGGTGAAGCTAGAGCTCTCCTTCTGGGCTCTGCTCCTTGCATTCCCATCTGTCCCCCAGCAAGTCAAACATTGGTTTTATTTTCTTCCCTATCTTTTAAAGAGTAGCTTTTATATGATACACACACACACACACATATATATATGCATACATACATACATATATATGTGTATGTATGTATGCATATATATATATATACACATATACATATAGATATCTCCAAACTTCATAGTTTTATTTTGAAAAACTGAGTAATAACCACAACCATAGTACTGAAGGGAAGAAGCAATTGGCCAGGACCAGGGACCTTTTGAAGAAGAAAGAGCTGTAGGGAGCCCTCGGGGTGGAGCAGGTCCTCAGCATCCCTGAGATTTCACAAGAGCACCACCCCCATCCTCCTGGGAGTTGCCTTGCCTCTCTCCTGTCTTGGGTCTTCTTTTTAACCCATCTTTCTCTCTATTGTTGTATCTTGGTGAAGCTCACAGGCAGAGCTGCTCTTGATCACAGCGGGTGGACTTTGTCTGGCTGGTTGTCACTGTGGACTTTCCCATTCTCCCAGGGATTGCTTTGTTCTTACCTCCTGTTAGATCTTCTGTTTCCTCTGTCCATGTCTTCCTGTTGGTTGTTGCTTCCATTTTGGTGAAAGATTCCAAAGGTCTTAACCATTCAAAATGTCTCTATTCAACCCTTGTGCTTCATTGATAGCTTGGATGTGGAATTCCAGGTTAGGAATTACTTTCCTTTAATATTTTGATGGGTTGCTCCTTTATCGTCTTGCTTCCAGTGTTATTGTTGAGAAATTCAAGGTCTTTTTAACTCTTCATTCTTTCTACCTAAAATTTCCCCCAATTGTTCCCTGAGCACAATATGCTAAAATTTCCTCTCACTGATTCATGTATGTTTGCTTTACCCATTGTACTGACCACATCTCCTTCAGTTGCAGAAACCTTCTTAAATTATTTTTCCATGATTTTATATATATATATATATATATATATATATATATATATATATATATTCATATATAAAATCTGTTCTCTCTAGAACTCCTGTTATTTTGCTATTAGGTATTCTAATCTGATCTTTGAGTTTTCTTACCTTTTTTTTTTCATTTTCCATCTTTCTGTTTTGATTTCTGGAGGAACACTTCAAATTTATCCTTTAACTCTTTTTGTTGAGTTCTTATTTTGTGTTTTTAATTCTCAAGTGCTTTTTAAAGTGTTCCTTGCAGTCCTCTTTATATTTCTCTTTGTAAGTAGCTTGTTTGTGTCTTATGAATGCAATGTCTTCTTTTAGAATCTGATATTAATCGTTTTTAATGATGTTTACTTTTCCTTGCATAATCTCTATTTTACTGAACTGCTCTTTTTTTCTTATTTTCATCTTTGCTCTTTATGCAATCAATTTTCCCATGAATCTAGTAATTTTTTCCTGACTGCTCATGATTTAGAGGAAGCTGAAAAGCTCACTGGAATCTTTGAGTGTACAGCAGAGACTTCTCAATTTTGAGTTTATTACAGAATAATTTGAGTGAGAAATTCCATAGGTTTCTTGTTAAAAGTCTATGGAAAAGACTTTTCAAATCTCATGTCTACAAGTTAAAGATTTGTCTTTTAGCACCCCAGGAGCTACAGGAAAATAGGACTGGGCATTTAACATTCAGCCTTTAGCCTTCTATACTCATGTGAACATTTAATCTTGTAGTTGAGGTAGGACATACCTTTCGCTTTGAGCATGCTAGGCTCACACTGTACTACTGAGCTATACTCCAGCCTCATGGGCATCCCATTTTCTTGTCTTGACCTTGAGAGAAAAAAAAAAGCTCTAAACTTCTGTTGGGATGGGGTAGGGAGTCATCCAAAAGGCGCTCAGTAAGGAAGGTGATCCTGGGCCCAATGGCCTGTAAACCAACTTTCACCCACTCCATATTGGACTCCCCACCCTCCAGTTCTAGAGGTAGCTGGTGCCACTAGTTTTTGTACCTTATAAGGATCAGGATTCATACATTGACTTGAATCTCAGCTATTTCTTCTGGAGCCTTTGGATTGAGTTCTCTTGGGCTGCTAAGCTGATTCTCACCTGTCCATCTGTTACTCTTGAAGGTTCTCTCTGCCTTCAAGTGTGGATGCCTTACTGAGATAGGGTAGAACATGTAAGGTAATTTGTGTATGCATATAGCTTTAAAGAAGTTTCTGAAAGGAGAAAAATTGCATGCATGATTAATTCATTATCAGAACATGAAAACTAGCCTGTAGTACTAACAGTAGCATTCATTTATGTTCTATAATCATAAAATTAGAGAAGAAAAAAAATTCTAATATTATATACTTTAAGAGAGTAGGGTGTGCCCTGCTCTGAGATACTCCATGCTTTATAGAACAACTTTCAAGCTATACCTAACCTGAAGTCACTTCATTTTATAAAGCAGCTGTTTGCCATGAATTACTCCATTTTGAGAGCAAATGCTAAGGTAGAATGACTCTACACCTCTTCTTTTTTTGTACAAATAAGCAACCACCATCTGTCAGCACAACCATAAACACAAGCTGATAGTTTATTTGTGCCAATAAAAAATTACCACCTGTGACTTATCAGATTATATCAGGAGCACATGGACATTTAGGCACATTAGATAATATTAGAAACACCAGATACATAAACTTATTAAGCACACCAAAGTAACCCCTTCAACTAGGGCCCAGAAAAGGAAGGGTACCTCAAACTGCGGCATGGAAGCATGTGGACCAGTCATCTGACCACTAGTCCTGAGCCTTGCCCAGGAAAATGGCCACAGGAGTGAAATTCTGACTGTCCCTAGGTTTCAGCTCCGCTGGATTTCTCCCACCCATAATGTGGAGCCCACTTGAAGCTGACACTTTATAACTGCTGTTGTCCAGACCCTCTAGACCTTGACAGCTCTACCCTTCATCAGTTCTGCAACTTGGTCCCTTAAACCCTCCTCTGACCACCATTAGTGACTTTCCTGTGTTTGTATTGACTGTGCCTTTGCTCTAGGTGATGTCTGTTGAAACCCAGTGGCTGCTTTAAACCTTTTCTTAGCCTCGCTATAACTTGTATGTACCATTGTCTAAAATGTGGTGTATGGCTTGAGTGTGGTAGCCATTAGTAGTGAAGCCTGGAAAGGAACAAAATAATTTATGATAGCCACCATCACGACCACTGTGTGAAACCAAGAGTACTCGGTGAATTAAAACCGATGAAATTGATGCAGCGTGTGAATGTGTTGTTATTCAATAAATTCTCACACTGTAGAAAGATACGACTTCGCCTGCATATTGATGGCATAGTTCACTCATGACAACACTCTAGGGCCCTCATTTTCTAGATGAATACGTTGTCTCTGAGAGGCAAAACAGCTTGCCCAATGCCATGTGACTGGTTTGTGATAGGACCCAGATTTAAAGAGGAAATCAAACCCAAGTCTCTGACTGCTCCCCAATGTTAAAAGCTGCTAATCTATCAAAATTTAGTAATTACTACAAACTAAATGCACACAGTGTCTAAATGTTGATATGCAGGTAAATGTGAGTTACAGAGACGAAAACTTGGTCTGATAGGAAATGCTGATATTTGCCAGACCACAGTAATAGAGCAGAGTAAATAATGGAAGCCCTCCAAAGTCAAACAAATATTGGATGTAATCCAGGAAGAAATAATTAGTTCTGATTATGAGAGCAGGAATATAAGACTGTGTCCAAACCAATGAGCAAAGAAGCAATGAGCAAGAGAAACAGATCCTGTGTTTGGGAAATGTTGGCAACAACTTGGTACACGTGTGCTAATTCCATCTGTTTTCTGAGTTTAGTTCTCCCAAATTTTAGGAACTTCCTTCTAAGTCCTTCAGGGCCTCAGTGTCCTCATGTTTGCCCAAGCTTCCTCCATTCCTACCGAGCTGGGATTTCCTTTACCTGCGGTCTGCTCTTCTCACCGATCTGCCTTTAATTCCATAAAAAATACAAAACAAAATACCTTGTCCGGTAAGGACTTTTCTACATGATGGAATAATTTAAATAAAACATTTTTGTTATAATTCTCAGTGCCTGAGTGGAACATTGGAATGAGCATGAGGAGAACAGGATTCTAGTCCTTATCCTTCAAGAGTTAACATGGCTTGGTCCAGCCACTTCATGCCTCCCACCTTCCTGATTTTCAAAAGGATCATCGCAGCAGGATCTTTCCAGCTATAATGCTTTAGAATCATGAAATTGCAAAATTATTTCAAACAAATAGTTTCTTGCTATGCCAAGTTCAGAACCAAAAGAAGGACTTTCTAACTTGGTATTTCAGATTCCATGGTGGAAACTGGCATGTTTGGGCTTGGGAACCATGGGAAAGGAACTACCAAATGACACCATCTAAGTGACTGTTCATCCTCCAACAATGAAGACCATCTGAAAATTTGAGATGCAATGGAAAAGGTATAATTTTGTGGCTGCAAAAATTCATGAATGGATAAAGAAAATATTCCATGGTGTGGGTTAGTGTTATGTGTGTGTGCATGGAATACTATTCAGTCATAAAAAGGAATACTATTCAGTCATAAAAAGGAAACTCTGCCATTTGTGATAGCAATAGCATGGACAAGTGTTGAAAACATTATTCTAAATGAATTAAGTCAGAGAAAAATGAGTACTGTGTTATCTTTCTTCTGTTAAACCAAAACTCTTGAAACCAAGCGATCTTGGAAATAAAAGGATTTATTGCACTGTTACTGATGTTAGCCAGTAAGGACCAGGTCCTGGGA
>PVKS010014880.1:0-47310 GCA_004027875.1 Aplodontia rufa | reverse complement strand
AAAAAACCTACACCACCCCCAAGTGAGCGTCCTAAAGAGAAAATTTGACTCTACTTCTCCCCACCTGATTAAAACCACCAGCAGCCACCTTCCTACTGTACAACTCATTTGGTAGTCAGTAATAAAAATGAAATACAGCTTTAGAGGGGGGAAAGGTGAAGACAGAAGGAATTTATAATAGTTTGACGACGCTAATAAGGACTCGTGGTAGCAATGAGCCCAGTCCCCAAAGAGCAAATTAGTGGACCATATAAGGAAAATGCCCAAAGCATGGGGGTAGATCTGGCTTCAGGTAGTGCTGGAACCAGAAGCTTAAATTCTCTCTGCCCTCTCCAGCTCTTGTTTTCTCTCTCTCTCTCTAAGGAAGGTCACCCTCATCTGCACACTCACAGGGGCCTTTTACTCGGTGGCAGCATGGTAGTGGCAGCTGACCTTGTACCACTTTATCTGGAGTCAATGATCAAGAGAGGAAAGGCGAGCTCTTGCTTTGGATTGAGTCTGCAGAAAGAGACAAAGAGATGGAAGCCAGACTCCCTCCTTTCCAAAAGCCACCTATAAAAATCAAGGTGGATATCAGTCCGCTGACAAGTCACAACATGACAGTGTCTTAGAAAGTTATCTGCTTTCCTCTCATAATCGCTGAGATGGAGGCAAACAGGCCAGGGGAAGTGACTCCATTTGTCTAAGACTCTGCTGTGCTCAGTCATGGACTAGGAATGGTCACCTGCCACTTTTAAGGCCACCTGCCATCCTGCCAGCAGAAAGAGGAAGAGAAGCAAAGGAAGCAATTCTCCACTTCAGGGCACAACTCATGCACCTCCATCGCACCCACTTCCTATCGGCCAGAATGTTCTTCCGGGGCCACAGAAGACTCCCAGCGAAGCTGGGAAATGCAGTCCTCACCCTTAGCCTCCACACCGGTACTGAAGGGTTTCCTGCTACTAGAGAAGGGAAACTCACACATCCGAGGTTACTGGCGTCTCTGCCACAGCCACACAAGTCCCCAGGAACAGAAACCAGAACTCCACCTGGAACTCAGGAAGGGGTCCCAGAACTCCACCTAGAACTCAGGAGGGGGTCCCAGCACTCCACCTGGAACTCAGAACACTCCCTGGAACTCAGGAGGGGGTCCCAGCACTCCACCTGGAACTCAGAAGGGGGTCCCAGAACTCCACCTAGAACTCAGAACACCCCCTGGAACTCAGGAGGTGGTCCCAGAACTTCACCTGGACCTCAGGAGGGGGTCCCAGAACGCCCCCTGGTCCTCAGGAGGGGGTCCCAGAACTTCACCTGGACCTCAGGAGGGGGTCCCAGAACGCCCCCTGGTCCTCAGGAGGGTGCCATCCACCTCTCTGCCGCTCTGCTCTTTGCGGCTTCTTTGGATGTCTGCTTCATTATTCTCTCATCTCATTTTTCTGAGTCGCTTCATGCCCAGGGCACTTGGACCGTGGCCACGTTGCCACTTCTAGGTTTATACACACAGAAGTCAAACAAGGCCAGCTAGGCTTCCAACACAAATGGAACTGAAAATGAGGGTTCCCTGCCAAGTTAAGTGGATTTATGATTTAACTCCGAGTGAGAAAGGGGCCAATGAGAACATAATGAGGCCAGGGTACTAGCTTGCAAGGCATAAATGTAAAGTTACCTTAATTGGAGGAATATTAAATTCTCATGCAGAAAAGAGGGATGTGTATGTGGCAGGGGTGTGTTTAGGAAATAAATTAATTCTTGGGGTGATGTGATGAGATCAGTATCATTTTAAATACTCCTGGGAGAAACCAGCTGCAGAAACCCAGCACAGGAGATGCTCCGGTCTCTCCAAACGAAAAAAAATACAGCAGTCCTTCTAGTCCAAGCAGCCGGCCTCGCGTTGATCTGCCCTGTGCAGGCATCAGTAATGAACGGGGAGACAAGAGCCAGTCGAATCCGAAGCTGCTGGCTGTGCAGACTTTATTACCTTCAAGTGGGAGGTGGATTGAACAACGGGTGGGGAAGAGATGGGGATGGGGTTACTCTTGAGGGAAGGGATCAAATGGAGAGGGCTAAGAAAGGGTGGGAGAGGAGGGAGCAATTGGGAAAAGAGGAAGCAACGAGGTGAGACAGGCTCTGAGGGGTGCCCCCGGTCTAGGTAATCAGTCTAAGGCCTCCCTGTCCCCCACACTGCATAGCTTGGTATTTAATCCTGAACCCTGAATCCTTGAGCACAGAACTGCCCCCCTTAAAGTCCATCGTGCATGTATGCAGTGCTTCCAGAATAGACAGGAAAGTAGACCCTGAGTCCTCCACCAGGCATCCAGACATTGCCACTGTGGGCTTTGAGGTGGCAGAGAGGGTTCATCCTTTGGGAATCGCTGAGAAAGGAAGGCGTCACCCACAGACCACAAGCCAGATGTGCAGATGGTTAGCTGGAGGCACAATGCAGTCACTTCCCAGGGCTACCATAACAAAGTACCACAGAGTGGCTGTAGCAGCAGGAATTTCTTTTCTTATAATTATGGAAGCTAGAAATCCAAGATTTAGGTATTGGAAGAGTGGGTTTCTTCTGAGCTCTCTCTCTCTCTCTCTGTCTGGCCTTTAGATGGTCTCCTGCTCCCTGTGTCCTCACAAGGCCATCCCTCTGTGTGTGTCTGGATCCTCACTGCCTCTTCTTCTAAGATCCCTGGTCATATTGGACTAGGACCCACCCTAAGGGTCTTATCTTAACTTTATTACTTCTTTCAAGACCTAAGCTTCAAAGACATTCTGGGGTTAAGACTGGAGGATGAGTCTGCAACATGAATTCTGAACAGACACAATTTAGCCCACAATACCCACAAGAAGGAGCCATAAAAGGGAGCTTATTAATTTCATATGTCAGATATCAGCCTCAAGAAGAGAATAACCCAGTTCTCAATTTCAATTACAAATATTGGGAGAGAAGACATGGGGTTGGTCCAGTTTGGGGTGGATGCTAAACCCTGGCATTACTGAATGTGCCAAAGGGTGTGGGCTCATCCCAACCAGGCATGGCTGCCAAGTCCACCTACGGATGCGGCGGCGGGCTACCAGTCTCTAGCCCTGGGGGACACGCCATGTCTCCTAGCAGGATGAGCTCAACTCCTCAGTAGGATGGACAGAATCCTTCATACCTCCTGTCCCTTCCTCTCAGCCCCACTTCCTTCCTCTCCTGTACATATTCTACCCTTCATCCACACCAAACGCACCTGGTTCACAGCTTTCTATAGCGTTTCCCCTCCACCTAGGAAGCCTTTCCTCTCTGTCCTCTTTGTCTACCTGACAAGCTCCCACCTATATTCACATTTCAAAGCCAACTGGAACATTTCTTTTGGGAAATCTTCCCTGGCCTGCAGAATTGGTCTTCCTCCGGTGTTTACTCTTGTCTTGTATTTACTACTTAGAACATGATTGCAATTTTTGTGAGATTGCCTTTCCTGTGGATTCCAGGAGGGCAGAATAAAACTTCCCTTATCTGCTCTGAAGTCTCTAGCACAGTGCCTTCTTGGTACACAACAAATATTTTGACTATTGGGAACGAATGAGAGAATATTATCGTTGCTGGGCACAGCAGGGTATACAGTTTATGAATAAAATACAAGTTCCCGAGTTCTGATTGAGTGACTAAGAAGGACACAGATAGGGATGATAATTATGAAAATAAAGGCATAAACTCTCCAGGGAGAACAGTCTTTTCTCTCTCTTTTTATTCCCTAAAGATTCGATAATTTAAGTCTATAAATTGGAGACAACAGGCAGATTAACAGGAGAAAGCATACAAATTTGTCTACATGCAAGCACATGGGAGTCACTCAAGGGGCAAAGCTCAAAGGAAGGACATAGGATTGAGACTTGCATAGCATTCTGAGCTACAGAGAGACACAGGGGGCTGGGGCCTCTGGAAGGAGGAACTGGACATGAAGGGTGAAGCGAGAAAACACAGGGTGATCAAAGGCTCGTGCCCTGCAAATAAAATCTCTCAGGTCGCAGCCTGGGAAGAATAGATGGTTGCCTATGGTAAATCTCTCTGGGCAAGGTGTATGTTTTAGTTAGCATTTCATCTTTGCAACCAAAACACCCAACAAGAACAAATTAGAGGAAGAAAAGTTTATCTGAGGCTCAGGGTTTCAGAGGTCTCTGTCCATAGATGTCCAACTCCATTGTCTGGGGTCCAAGGTGAGACAGCAATTCACTGGGGAAGGGCCCAGGTGAAGGAAGCTGCTCAGCTTAAGGTGGAGACTGGAAGCCGAGAGAGAAAGAACAGGGAACACGGGGTGGCAGGGAAGAACAGCCTTTCCAGAACACAGCTCTGATGACCTACCTCCCCCAGCCATGTCCCACCTGCCTGTGGTACCACCAGTCATTGAAACTAGGATGGGCAGGTTCAGTTACAGCTCCCCCAGTCCAATTATTTTCCAACTGAATATTCCCACTATAACACGGGAGATTTGGGAGACACCTCGTATCCAAACCACAGCAGTGCCAGAGCTCTGGCCTCCATCTCCGATGAGTAATCTTTTCTATTTAATGACATATCAGGGAGGGATCCAAGACAATGGCAGTCCTTGTGGAGGGACTCTGCTACTCAGATAATAGACTTCAGAGAAAGCCTCTCCCTGGAAGAGAAGGCTCAGAGGCAGGGAGGCTGGAGAGAAGGTCGGCGGAACCTTGAATTTGCTTCTTTTGCTCAAAGTGCTCAGCACAGCAAGGGTCGTACTTTACAGTGTCATTTTCTGAATCCCAATAAAGTTAAGGGCTAAGGAAATGTGGAAATGTTGCCACTTAAACAGGGAGGACTGTGGAAGGCTTCTGGGAAGAGAAGGACTTTGAGTGCAGCCACAAAGGAGCTGGCCAAGTGTTCCAGATACCAAGCCACCGCTTGACATGCGGTATTCCCTTCTCCAATCATTCCTCTGCTCATTCATTTACTATTCCATTGGTTCATTCAGTAGTTTACAAGAACCTGTGCTGCGTCAGACACCAACTGAACTGCCGATGAGAGGTGAAGCGTTCTAGAAAGGAAAGAGATTGGCTGTCAATGGAACTTTATCCAGGATGGGGAACAAGGGAAGCAGATATTTTGTGTTTTATGGAATCATGGTGCAATTTGCTTTTTGGGCAAGACTTCATGGAGAAAAGACTCTGGGGGCAAGAAATTAATTTTCCCAAGAGCCATAGGTTATGAGTGGCATAGAGTCAATGATTGACTTAAATTAGAATGGACAGGTGGTCGGCTGGGGTGTGGTTGAAGGGAACATCCCCTGTAGCTAGTTAGGCACACATCTCTTCTGTCGAGTGCATTCTTTGCGTACTGATGAGCTTTAGAGTCATCGAGATGACTGCAGAATCGGCTTCTAGACTGAACATCTAAGAATGACTCCCAGTCAGAACTGAGCACCAAAGGAATCTCTGCTCCCGACAAAACAAGGAAGCCACCTGCCAAGCTAGGAATTTGCAAACTATATGTTCAAGTCTCCTCTGCGATGGTCCATACCAACCAAAAGGATGAGTCCCTCCTTACTGAACTCAGTCCTGAGTTCCAGTCTCACGTGCATTTGTCTGAAAACCTCTCTGGAAGATAGAGCTTCCAGAAAGAACAGCATTTTGAAAGGAAGCAGGTATGAAGAATGTGGATTGATCCAATCCACAGTTTTCCTCCAGAGAGACTAATTTAGTTATAAATTGGTGACAAGCTGGATTCTGTAACTAAACTGTATCTTGCAAATCACCGTAGAATACACAGTGGTGTGAGCTTTCCTTTTAAGAGGCTGGCTGAGTATTCAGGGTGCTAATGACGTATTCATTCCAGAGTGTAACTGCTATGGTTTAGATCTGAGGTGTGACCCCTAAAGCTCATGTGTGACACCAGGCAAGAAGGTTCAGAGGTGGGATGATAAGATTGTGACAGATGGAACCTAATGACTGGATTAATCCACTGATACGGATCAACTGGGTGGTAACTATAAGCAGGTAGGTTGTGGCCAGAAAAGGTAGGTCGCTGGGAGTGTGCCTTTGGGGTTTCCAGTTTGTCTCTGGAGAGCAGAGCTCTCCATGCTTCCTGGAGGCCATGTCCTGAGCTACTTTCGTCCTCCATGTCCACGACGGTGGTCTATGGACTGAGCCCTCTGAAACTGTGAACCTAAATAAACTTTTCCTCCTCTATCTTGTTCTTGGCAGGACTTTTGATGGAAAGCTGAGAAGCTGACTAAAACACTGAGTCAGAATTTCTGTGGATAGACACCAGGAAGCTGTACTATTTAGAAGTCCGGTGACAATCCCTCTGATCAGTTTGATTTGGGACCATTGAGCAAAACTAATTCTTATCAAATAATTTGGTCAACCCTCCCAGGAATATGTGCATCTCAACAGAAGCCAATTTCTTGTAACTCAGAGGAGTAGATGTTCCAATGTCAGAAGAACAGAGCTTTTCAGTTTCATTAAACCAGACCAGGCGGGCATCTTCTGTTCCCCTGAAGCACACTCGAATCTTCTACCCATAGCAAGTGTGTAGAACTCTCCCTTTCGTTTAAAGAAGAGTGGCAGAGTTGGATCTCAGGAACTGAAATCAGACACATCAAATAGAAGAGAGAGAGTTCCTGGCTTCATAGTGTTGAGAGTTGACTCACAGGCAACCCACGAAGCATAATAACCACTTGGGGGTGAGGAGGAAATGCCTGGGCGGAGGGTGGGCGCCAGGTGAGAGGAAGCTCAAGATGACTCTCTACCCAGCCAATGGCTAATGGAAATGGTGCTGAGATGGGAAGGGAGTCAGCCAGGCCCAGGGACCACGGCAGGGCTGAGTGCTCCAGGTGAAAGGATCCTCGGTGCAAAGGCCTGGAGTCCCAAGTGAACCCAGCATCTTTGGAGAATTGAACTGTGTTCGCATCGCTGCAGCACAGAAAATAAAATTGTTGATTCTGAAAGCAGAGATTTTGTACAAAGGGGAAGCTGGCCCTTTCCAAGAGGCGACATCAGCAGAGATGCTGGAAGGACAGAGAGACCAAGCACAGACTGTCAAGGGACGCAGATGCAATGACCCAGTGTGCAGAACAGAGGGACCGCACATAGAGAAAACAGTAAACAGCACATCTGATAGGGCTGGCATGAGCAGGCTGTCCCAGGTCCCTTCCAGAGGAGGACTCAAAGGACAAAAAGCTTTCATCATCTTTGGGGAGGGGCCTGAACAAAATTGTCATTACCACAGGACTTTCTGTTGAGAGGTGCCCAGAACAGATTGTGTCCTTACACCGGGCACACCAGAAACACGGTTAACCATCCATCAACACTTATTCCTTTCAGTCTCCATTCCCAGGCCTGAATCTGATCCAGGCAACAGGGGAAGCTGGGGGACAGGGAGTGCAGGCTGCTCATGCAGAAATGCGCACACACACACATACACACATGTGCACACAAAACACACTCACTCACAAACATACACATGTGCACACGCATACACAGTGCACAAACACATACGCACATGCACCTACACACGTGCACACATATAAACATACTCATACACACATGCACACACATACACATGTGCACACATACCCACATGCACAGACACATACACACATAAGGCACACACACAGATACACATGCATACACATGTCCACACATACACACATGCATAAACACGTTCACACACATGCACATGCACGCATATGCACATGCATATGCACATACATGCACACACGCGCACACATACACACATGCATACATATACACTCTCTCACACATACACATGTGCATGCACATGCACACAGGCACATACACGCACACACAGATACACACACATGCACATGTCCACACATACACACATGCACAAACATGTTCACACACATGCACATGCACACATATGCACACATATATACACACACACGTACACATGCATGCACACACAGATACACACACACACATGCTGGCCTTGTTCTGACCACTCCTGCCACTGAGCTCCACCATGTGATAAACCCTCCTGACTTCTGTCCTCTAGACTAGCTCTCCTGTTTTCCTTACCTTCCATGCTCAGCACCACCTCTTCCTTAGCTACTCCTTGATTTGAATTTTCCTTCCCATGAGGTGGCCCTGGAATTTGTTTTGATCGACAGCTTCTTCAGCTTGATCTGCAAAGTGTTTTGTGATGAAAAGGAAAATGCAGACCCTGGAGCCTCGTCTGAAGACAGGCATGCCCCCTCTCTGGTAGTATCCTTGGGCAAGGGTGCAAACTTGAACCTCAACTTCCTCACCTGTGAAAGTGGAAGAAGAGTTCCCACCTCAACACCGCTGTGAGGTGACACAGGAAATCCATGTAATGAATTCACTGTGGTTCCTGACACACAGGAAGTGCTCCTTAAGGAAAACCTCTCATTTCCTTTCCCCCCACCAAAAGGAGTGGTTGGACCATGGCCACTAGTCTTAAAGTAAGTAATTATTATAATGATCATGGGTTTTCTTTTTTAAGCAGAAAACAGATAAATAGTATTCACGTAGTTTTTTTTGCATGTTTAGTAATAACCAAAAACAATCACTGTAGCATTAATAACAACACATATCTGATTTTTACTCTCAGAAGGTAACTTATTAGGTAGTTGGTTGTTTGGGGAACTGTTTCTTTGTTTTACAGACATTCTTGCTGCCCCCGTTAAAACTACCGCCACATGATCATAATGGAAATGATGAATTAAATGTAAGTCTGGAGAGTTTGAGGGGCTCACATCCCTCAGCAATGCCGTGGCTTTAGCCCATTACCCTGATGGTTGTCCATCAAAGAGGGGAGAGACTGACTTGCAAGACAACCTTCTGCAATGTGCAGGATTTATCCAGCTCCAGTGCCTACGTGTCAGGTTGAGAAATACCAGACAAAGCCCAACAAAGTCACACAGAATGCTAGGAGGGCTGGGACTGCGATCAAGGATTATTTCTATCACAGCAGGTTTTCAATTTTTTTAAGTTTTTAAATATGTAGAACAGACATGCAGCAGATATGAATTTAGCTCCTATTCTGTAAACCAAAAATGCAAAAACATCCGAGTCCTTTTTTTGTAAATCAACGTTTACTCCCAGCCTCATCCCAATGTTCAGGCAGGAAATTTAATCGTACTCATTATCAGAACTCATTCCCGTTCTTGAGAATTAGGAAAGAGCCTCAAAGTTTTTAGAAACAGCAGAACACCACTTAGCCCACTACAGGCAGGCAGTTCGACTTCTACTGGGGCGTGGGAACCTCGAAGGAAGCTGGAATCCCACCCGAGAGCACGCCCGTGGTGCACCTTCGCCATCCACCCTGAGCTCCTGGCAGCTGAGGCCATGGATGCCAGCCTCTCGCAGAACCCACCCACTTTCCTAGGCTTCAGAGTCACTTTCCTCTTCTCTCTCATCTTCCTGCTTCTCTTCCACCTCTCAAAAGAACTTGCCTCCCACGTCCTCTCTTGTTCAAGGCCCTCCTAGCATTCTCCTCAATAAACCTGGGCTTTTCAGAAGCAAAAGCCAGGAAGGAAAATCACCTTCCAAACAAAGACAGATAAAGAACTGGCTACCATCTTGGAAAACATCTTATTTTATGCAACCTGGGATACATGCCTTTCCTGCCTTTTAATATCTCTGAAATTATGGAGCATCTCCACATTGATGGTATCTTATGAAAGCTTGCTCATTATCTGAAAATCCCTCATTGCAGCATCTAGTTCAGATAGAGATGTCAACATCAAAATTGAGCATTGGGAGCTTGAAAGAAAATCCAGAGGCAACTATGGATCATAATGGAAATGACCTTTCTGGGAAAAGCCACGTCACCAACACCCTGAACAGGGCAGATATTGAGACTGTGTGAAAAACACAAATGATCGCAGATGACTCCAACCGCAAAAGTGATCCACAAGAGTCGTGCAATGAATGTGAATGATCCTAAGCATTCTTTGCTTAAATTTTCCTTTTTATATATCCTTAGGAATGATCATATTCAAATATTTTTCTCAAGAAGTTTAGTGAGCTCTTTCCATGAATATAATATTAAAGTTCTAACTGATAAGAAGCATCATATCATAGCTTAATTTGTTTTTTCTTACTGAAATGTAAAATGATGGGGTATCTGTAAGTGCAATGAGATACAGCACCAGGAGAACAGAGCGGAAATGAAGACTACAGGAGATGCGCCAGGCACGTGCTGCCCAGTTGCGAGGCAGCAGCTAAAGGCTGGAAAACTGAGATGTTCCCTGGGAAAACGTGACGGTGGCAGGGATGGAGGGATTCCAGCCTTTGCCTGTGGTCCATGATTTCTGGATTTAGTCCCTGAATCCCTGAGCTCCCCAAGTATCGCCAGATGGAGAGAGAAAAGAGAGAGCTTCAAACTCCAGCACAGCCAGTGCTTGGCCAGGAGCACAGAAGAGGAAGATCTGCCCACCTCGGGGCCCCAGAGGCCCTGGCTGAACGCGCAGTGGACTTGCTCTCCAGTTATCATCCTCTTCGAACTCTACTAAATGGCTCAGCTCCTCCCTTTAGCCACTTGAAACAAGAGGCTGGTTTTGGAAACCTGGGGGATCAGCTCTGCCTGACCTAAAATTCATGCCCTGCCTTACAGGACCCAGACTTCAGAGAAGAGATAGGCAGCAGCACCCACAGGCATTAGTTGGGTGCTGTGAACATGTCCTTGGGTCTAGGTTGTTTTTTTCCCTTTCCTCCTTCTTCCTTCTCCCTTCCTTCTTTTCCTTATTTCTTTTATCCCTCTCTCCCCTCCTCCCTATCTTCATCTTTGTCTCTCTCACTCATATAGCACCCTTTGCCACATGTTGCCCTAAACGCCTTACAAAAATAATTCATTTACATGGGCATACCACAGAGACGCAGCTACCTCAACGTTTATAGCAGCTCAATTTACAATAGCTAAACTATGGAACCTACCCAAATGCCCCTCACTGGACGAGTGGATCCAAAAACTGTGATATATATATAGATATAGATATAGATATACAGATATATACACATACATACATACATACATACATACAATGGAATTCTACTCTGCTATTAGAAAGAACAATATCATGGCATTTGCAGTCAAATGGATGGAGATGGAAACAAATTATGCTGTGTGAAATATCCCAAACTCACAGACTTGAGGACTGAACATTTTCTCTCATATGGAAGTTAGAGTAAAATCTAAGACAGGATGAAAGTTAGCTAACCTTAAATAATGGTCTCAACATAGGTGAAATTTCACATAAGCAGGGGGAAACCATAATTATGAAGGCTGGAGAAGGGAAGGAGGGAAGAAGGGGAAGGAAGGATTAGGGGAGTTATCGATGCCACTGGGAACTCTCGACTTCCATGAGAAGCCCAATTATACACAGGCAGGCAGAGAAACTCGGAAAGTTCAAAATTAATACACATGTACTTGCTTATTTCCACCTATAACATGGGGGTAATGCAAAGGAGACATGAGAGCAGGGAGTGGACTAGGATCAGCCTTAATGTACTTTGTCAATATCCATGTATGCATGATTATGTAACAATGATTCCCTCCAATATGCAAGACTATGTCAAACAAATTTAAAAATTTAATTTACTCCTCAGAACAAAATATAAAGTAGATACTACCATTTTCAACTTTCTCATTTTCAGAAACCCTAACCATCTTCTGAATTATAGTAATGATTAAGTGAGATGAGCAAAATTCTTGTCACACAGTAGGGCTTTAATAAATGACAGTCATCTACTTCATTCCCTGTGCTGCTAGTTTTTTAATTTATATAGACGATGGCAATAAACTCTACTTGTTTTGTTTTATAAATTTAGAAAATGAATTTTCTTAAATCACTCTGGTTGATCCTTATAACAGCAATTGTACTGTCTTTTTTTCACATATTATAATGTCAAGATACACTGCTTTAGATGTCCCAGGCACTATTCTTTGAGACTCATGTATTTAGTCCTAATCTCAGTCTCATAGCTCTATGAGGTACGTATTATTATATCCCCACATTACCAGTCCAAAGAGGTCAAGTAATAAGACCAAAGTCACACAGTTAGTAAGAAGTGGAGTAGAACCCAAAGAGTCTGATTTTGTTCTGATCCCTCACCCTGTAGGGTCCATGAATGAAGCAATTAAAGCTCATAAACTCTGTGTGTGTGTGTGCATGTGTGTGTGCACACGCGCCTGCCCCACTAACCTGGAAACCCCTGGAGTGCACATCCCGCATGGGCACTCATTCTTCTTCATATACTGAGCTGACCATATGTAAATGCCAATTGCAGACCACATTCAACCTACACAAGTGGCAATTTCATGTGACCCAATCTAATACATGTTCATTAAATAAAAGCATATTAGCTATTGTGCAGCACATGAATTCCTGGGAAAACTCATGTTTCACAGCCTGATGTTATAAAAGAAGGTTCATCCAGATTTTTCTGTAAAGGGTCACATAGTAAATATTTTGGACTTAATGTGCCATATAGTCTCCGATCCACCTATTCAACTTTGCCATTGCCACATGAAGGCAGCCATAGACAATCTGTAAATGAATGAGTAGGGCTATGTTCCAATAAAACACCATTTGTTTTTTTTTTAAAGAGAGATACAACTTTATTTAGTTTTTCGTATGACCTTAGTTGCTCCAACACTTAGTTGTGTACGTGGTGCTGGGGTTTGAACCCAGGTCCTCGAGCCTGCCAAGCAAGCGCTGAAACCGCTGAGCTACCGCTCCAGCCGCATAAAACACCATTTGTAAAACTAGACCAGGCTCAAGGAGAGAGTGAAAATCTACACAGATCTATAATAAGTAATAAGATTGAATTAGCAAATACTTCCCACAAAGAAAAACTTAAGATTGCAGGGCCATTCTGATAAATTTTACCAAACATTTAAAGAACTGACACCATTTTCCCACAAGCATGTTCAGAAAATAGGAAAAAAATGGGAAAATTCTCAAGTGTTTCTATGAAGACAACATTACCCTGCTACCAAACCATCCAAGAAAACACAAGGAAAAAACTACATACCAATGTCTCCTAAGAATATAGATACCAACGTCCTACAAAAAAAAAAAAAAAACCCAGCAAATTGAATCTAACAATATATATAAAAAGGATTCTAAACCATGACCAAGTGGGACTTATCCCAGAAATGCAAGGTTGGTTTAACATCTGAAATCCACATAATGCAATACACAAAATTGGTAGAACAAAGGACAAAAACAAATCAGTTGAATAGACCACAGAAAGAGACATTTAACATTCTGTACCTTTTTATTATAAAAACACTCAACTAGGAATGGAAGGGAACTTCCTCAAGCTGATAAAGGAAATCTATCAAAGAAACACTGTTAACTTCATACTTTTTAATGGTGAAAGACTGAGTACTTCCCCAAAAAAATCATGAACAGAAGAAAGGTTCCATCCTCATCTCTTCCAGTCAACAATACATTGGAGGCTATAGCTGGAGCAATAAGATAAGAGATGTGATTCCTAAAACTCAAGAAATACACTTGAGAATCAATGAGGGGATGACCTCAAATTAAAAAGCTTCTACCCAGCAAAGGAAAGAATTAAGAATGTGAAAGAGAGAGCCTGCAGGATTCAAGGGAAATGTTTGCCAGTTATTCTTCCAAGAGGGGATTAATATCCAGAATATATAAAGAATTAAAAAAACCTAAGCACTCCCCCAAAAAACAATTAATGGGCAAATGATCTAAACAGACAGTTCTCAAAAGAAGGAATACAAATGCCTAACAAATATATTTTTTAAAATGTTCAATAACCTTAGCAATCAGGGAAATGCAAATCAAGACTATGCTGTGATTTCATATCACTCCAGGTCGAATGGCAGTCACCAAGAATATAAATAATGATAATTGCTGGTTAGGATATGGGGGAAATGATACTCACGCTTGGTGGTGGGACTGTAAGTTAGTACAACCACTCTGGGAAGCAGTGTAGAGATTTCTCAAAAGAATAGAAATGGAACCCCCATATAAGGCAGCTGTCCCACTCCTTGGTATTTATCCCAAAGAACTAAAATCGGCATTGTATGGTGATACGTGCATACAAATGTTTACAGCAGTGGAGCTCACAATAGCCAACACATGGAACCAGCCCAGGTGGCCATCGATAAACAATGGATAAAGAAAATAGGGTATATATCCATACGTACACAATGGAGTTTTACTCGGCCATAAAGAATAATGAAATGGTGGCATTTTCTGGAAAACAGAACTGGAGAACATCATGCTAAGCGAAATAAGCCAGACTCAGAAACTCAGGGGTCAACTGTTTTCTCTCACATGCAGAAGATAGATCGAAATATGAAATATATTTCATAAAAGAGATCTCAGGAAAATAAAATGGACAACAGTGGAACCGAGGAAAGGGATTCAGGGAAAGGAACTGTGAAATAAAGCTGACCAAGTTATGCCATGCAACATGTATGAATATATCACCATGAATTCCGCTTCTATGTTGAATTATAATGCACCAGCTTTAAAAGCATTAAAAAAACAGAAGGAATACCAATAGAATTGAGAAGGGAAATCAGGTGAGAGAGAAGAGGGAAGGAGGGGAGGGAAAGAGGGACTTCTGGGGATTAAAATGGAGCAAATTATTTACCTTCATTCATGAATATGTCAAAATAAGCCCCACTATTATGTATAACTATGATGCACTAATAAAAAGATTTTAAAATAAAAAAGGAAATATGAAATAAAAGCATTCACATTAGAAAGGAAGAAGTGAAATTATTTCTGCTGGCAGATGACATAATCCTAAGAAATGTACCAAAAATTATTAGATGTAACAAACATCTTCAGCAAGGTTATAGGATAGGAGGTCAATATACAGAACTCTATTGCATTTCTATACACTAGGAACCAATAATCTGAAAATGAAATTAAGGGAACAATTCCATTGACAATAGCATCAATAAAGTCCTTGGGAATAAATTTAACAAAATAAACAAGGCTACAAAAGGCATTTGAAAGAAACTGAAGATCTAAATAAATGGGAAAGACATCCCATGTTCCTGGGCCAGAAGAGTCTGTGTTATTGAGATGGCAATACTCCCCGAATCTCTCCACAGTCAATGCAATCTGTCAGACAGCATGGAATGCCAAGAAGCAGATAAGTAGAAGTTCAAGCACAACAGAAGGGAAGTCTTGGGTAGGCTGGAAAAGCAGCCACTTTCTCAACAAAAGCTAATAAACAATTTAAAATCATAAATTAATATTCATAATCTTCATATATAACCTTCTGCTAATTGAAGAGTAAACTGTGTACAGTTCTCATTCCAAAATTAGAACTCAGCCTTCTCAACTAACCTTCCTTCTCATATTCGTCAAATCCAGAGTTAATCTTCTTGGTTTGGGGAGATGGACTGAGATAGCTCTCAGAATTGAGAACTTCACAACAATTACAATCACTATTCCTATTCTACTAGGCAGATAGATCCATTTTTTTAAAGAGAGAAGGACAGTGAGAGAGAGAATCAATTTTTTACTGAGTTTTTCACATGGCTTTCGTTCGTTGCTCTGACACTTAGTTGCGTGCGTGGGTGCTGGGGTTTGAACCCGTGTACTCGCGCATGCCAGGCAAGCGCCATAACTGCTGAGGCACCTCTCCAGCCCCCGGATAGATGCATTTTTGAACAGTGCTTTAGCTCATTTCCATCAAGTAATGTTGACTGTTACTCACGCAGGAGTGATCACATCACTAGCCTAGAAACGATTTGGCTTGCTCTCTAGCTGGAAGGACCCTTGTGTCTTCTCATGCGTTACATATATTGAATGTTTGGTGTGGTACCACACACTTGGCTAGGCCATGGCAGAGGACAAGCCCCGATTTTTGCTCCAAACCTAGAATTTGCAATTGTAGTTTAGATAACATCTATTTCATTGCTTTTCAAACTGGGATAATTGTATACCCCAAGGGACATTTTTACAGTGCCTAGGGACATGGTGGATCACAATTAGACTATTACTAGCATCTACTGTGTAGAAGCCAGGGATGTTTCTACACATTCTTCAGCACCTGATGACAAACACTTGTCCAACCCATAATATCAGTAATGCTCCTATTGAGAAACCTGATCAATCTCCATCTCTTCATTTCATAGATGAAACTGAGGTCCCTGTTAGAACACACCCAATGTCACCAAGCACCCAGATGCCGTGTTTCAATTCTACATTCAATGGATTTCCAGCTTCCCTTATTTGAACTGAAATCAAGGGCCCATTTCCACCTTTTTGTCTTCTTAAAAGCAGTCAGCTCTGCAGGGTCATCGTGATACAAAGCCACGCCCATTGGCACTAAGAAGGCACCCACTTTCAATCTGCGTGCTTGCCACAAGAGATGGGCTCTGGAGCTAAGTGACAGAGCTGCCTTGTCATGGGCTGGTGTGACTCTAGACTTTCTTTGAAAGTGAAGATGCTGTGAAAAAAAAAAAGCAAGGACACAGAAGTTTCGTTTCTCTGCCTTCTTTTTCTTATTCGTTCACAGATGGAATGAAAACAAGCCCATCAAGGTCGCACCGATTGCTGAGCACCAGGCTTGACCCTGGAGGCAGGACAGAGAACAATACCCACAGGCTACCTACACCCAAGAGTTCACAAGGAACAAGACAGGCGCAGGCAAGCAATGCATCAGCACACAGAGGGGTAGATGTGCACACGCTGGGACGGGAACTGCCCATCAGGGTTACCGGTTGCAGGCCACAGAAGCTGATTGTGGCTTAATTGAGCGGAAAAGGAACTTACTGGAAAAAATACCAGGGAGCTCACAGAAGCTGAATCTGGAGAACAAGGCTTGGAAAACACCAGAGAGTCTGGAGAACAAGGTTTGGAAAATAGGCAGGAAAAAGAAGCCTTAGAAGCAGCCCATGCCTCAGTCTCAAAGCTACCACCCACTACAGCTTAACAGCTCTACTCCAGCACCGGACCGGTAAACTGCTCTGACCTTCTGCCCCATTCCTTAAACCAGCACACTACTGTGCCAGGAAGGCGTCTCCATTGTCCCAACTTCTGCAGATCTCAAGGTCCCAGAGCAAAGTTTTTGGATTGTATTTTGCTAGGTCACCCATCCCCACTCTAGCTGCAAGGAGTGCTGGGACTGTAAGCATGCTGCCCGAGTTTCTACAGTAGAGGTAGGCTCCATCTCCTTACCAAAACTCTTTTTGTTTTTTAAAATAAGGGATTGTACCCAGGGGCACTTAACTATTGAGCCACATCCCCAGCCTTTTTTAATATTTTATTTTAAAACAGGGTCTTGCTAAGTTGCTTAGGACCTTGCTAAGTTGTTGAGGCTGGCTTTGAACTTGCGATCCTCCTGCCTCAGCCTCCTGAGTCACCGGGATTACTGGTGTGCACCACCCCACCAGGCCCCACCAAAACTCTTATGGACCGTTTTGCTTCCAGGTTTTGCTCAAATGCCATCTTGTCAGTGAAATCACTCCTTTTTATCCTCCATGAGACATTTTCCCCCATGGCTCTTATACTATGTGTCTATTTATTTGTACACTTGATTATCTCTCTCTCTTCTCAAATATAAGCTACAGAGGGAAGAAAATTGCATATGGTTTATTCACTGCTGTGTCCCAGTGCCTGGAACACAGCAGGCCCTCAGTAAATAATGGTTGAAAAAATTGAAAAAATGAGAAAGCAAAAGAACTCGCCAAACACAGGAAGATCAAAGATCCGGGAAATGCAAATCTCAACACATGCTCACTACAAAAAGCCTTCGGAAAAAGCAGGTAACATTACCTATCCCAGGGGGAATAAGAGAGAGATCCTGGGAGGAAGTGATACAAGAGCTGCAGCTCCAGAAGAGTAATGCGGAGGAGCAGAGATCAGGAGAGCAAGAGTTAAGCACTTATATGGGATTCCAAGAATGTTCTGGGTTATGGTCCACATAGCTCTGCCAAAGAATGCTCCCACATCTTTTCTGGATGAAGGAGGCACAGGGGCAGCTTCAGGAGCGACCATCAAAGACCACCATTCAGACTTCTTGTCACTCATGGCCACATGGATGAGCCTAGAGAATGTTACATTAAGGGAAATAGGCCAGGCACAGACAGACCAGCACCCCAGGTTCTCATTCATACGCAGAAATGGAAAGGGAAGGTTTCAAAGAAGTAGAGAACAGAAAAGCGGCTACCAGAGGCTGGAAAAGAGTTCATTAACGGGCACAGAAATATCACTAGGCAGGAAGAATGGGTCCTAGTGTTCTACAGGACAGCAAGGTAACTTTAGTTAATAATTTACGACATATTTCAAAATAGCTAGAAGAAAGGATTTTGAATGTTTCCAATGGAAAGAAATACTACATATCTGAGGTGATAGATATTCTAATTTTTGATTTGATCATTATGCATTTCATACACATATCAGAATATCACACTCTACCCCATGCATATGTACAGATATTCTACGTCTTTTTTTATTTTATTGAGGAATTATGCTGTTGTACAATCATAAATGCATATAAAGTAACAATATGATAGACATATGTTCTCAAACCAGAATTACCCCCACATCGCCCACATCCCAGTCTCTTGATTCTTCTATATTTCATCCCTACAAGCAATACAAATGCTTAGATTATGAATTTTCCAGAATTGAATGATTGCGTAAGTATTATTTGGATTCTCAGGGGGATAAAGAGTATGCTACATTGTTGTCTCCCTAGATCCCTCCCTAGCCTCCCTCCCTCTCCCCTTCCCCACCTGCCTCCACCCCCTCCCCCTACCACATACCTAGTTGCCCTGGATTATGTGTTGCTGCACCTTTGCTGGGATATGTCATTTTGTTTAAAAATAGCACTTCCCTTTTTAAAGAGAGAAAGACAATGAGAGAGACAGAGATAATCAATTTTTACTGAGTTTTTCACATGGCTTTCGTTGCTCTGACACTTAGCTGTGCACGTGGGTGCTGGGGTTCAAACCTGCGTACTTGCACATGCCAGGCAAGCACCGTAACTGCCAAACCGCTGCTCCAGCCCCAATATGTCACTTTTTTTAAAGGCCACCATTCAGAGCTTAGAAGTGGATGGAAACTGATAGAGCCCTCAAGAGTTGCACTGGCGATTCCCCAGTAGACTAGAACAGGAAATTCCAAGGAACACCTGGAGTCTTAAAAGAAGTGGGGCTGTTACTCTGAACATTATTTTGGAGAAAGGCAATCAGTGAGAGAATAAATAATGATCAAGCCTATAAGGCAAATGAGCTTTTCTTCAGTTTAAAAATGCTTATTACCTGGATAGCTTTTTGTTTAAGTGATTATGTTGCCATAGAACTTTCTATAATTCATCAAAAATCAAATGACATGGAAGGCCAGAAGGAAAAAAAAAGAGGAGAGCGGGAGTCGGTGGCAAGGTTTTTACTTGAAGTTCAATTCAATAAATATAATTTATTTTTCTATGGAGTCCTTTATACAAAATATTGCCAGCAGCTTTACGGTCCAACAAAACTGTGTTTGAATGACTTCAGTTCCTTCTTTCAGATCAAATGGATGCTGATGAATGTTTTGACTCCCCCACCCCTGTGCTAAATGAAGTGATCTACAGCAATGCTCCACAGAATTCCTGTCACCACCATTATCTTTTCTCGCTTCAGCTCTTCTGCAGAGCTCTGGAGTGACATAAAGCAGTAATTGCTGCAAGATTTTCCTCACAGAGGGGAACCAGCTTGCTTCTTCCAGTGGATCACTCCAGAGGAGCCTTTTGCAAGATACAGGGGTGGTGCAAGTGACAGAAGGGAGCCCAGGAGGCCCAGACCCTGGGATGGCACCCTGGCCTCCCTCTACTACCAGATTCAACAGATTCAACCACCACTGTAAACAAGGCAGAATTCCAGACCCTGCGGATGCTAATGTGACCCATATGCAGCCTTGTCACCTGGAGCCTTACCTCATCTCCTTATGACACTCAAATAAATAGTAATGGAAAGGCAATTTACATCTTTGCTGCAATTTCTGCTGAAGATGACAGAGGGGATGGGCCTGCATAACACACAGCAAGCCTCAAAATCCTCTCCCCAGCCTCTCCCTCTCTCCTCGTTCCACACTCCCTAACTCCTTCATAAATCAACGCTTCTCTGTCTTTCTGTTTTTCTCTTCTCCCCCTCAGGCTCAGCTCATTTTTCTTTCTCTGGCATCACCTAGATACTGTGCAATGAGGAAAAAAAAAAAAAAAGCAAGGTGGGTCTGGGGCAGAAAAAGATGGCATATTGATAACTTTTGTATATTTTCTCCCTTCCGGAAATGCCCATTCTGAGTTGTATTTTGGTTACACCTAGAGTCTAAAGTAGTGTTATCACCAGGACTTCATGTCCATTTACAAATAAGTCTTAGAATTGGACCAGAAAAGAAAAGAAAGTGAAAGAAAACACTTGTGTATAATTTAACATGAGCATGCAAGATTTAATGACCTCAAATCTGATGTAGGAACACCTCCTTCTGTGAGAGTAGAGAAAAATCCCAGAAGAAATAGACCTGATTTTCCCTGATCCCCATAACCAAAGACAAGTCCTTTAAAATGAGCCTGGTAGTCAAGTTGACATTTTTTAAATTTGTGGTAAAATAAGTGTAACACAAAGTGATCAGTGTTGACCGTTTTAAGTGTACCATTCAGTGGCGTTGGGCAACCATGTCCACCATTAACTGGAACTGTACCCATTCAACAACTCCCCACTTCCCCCTCCCCCAGGACCTGGAAACCACCTTTCTACCATGTCTTTGGGGATTCTATTACTTGAGATATCTCGTGTAAGGGGAACCTTGCAGCATTTGTTCGTTTGTAATTGACATTTCACACAGGATAATGTCCTCGAGACTCATCCAGCTGTAGCACGGGTCAGAATTTTCCTCCTCTCTGAGGTTGCATAACATTTCACCTGTACAATGCCACCTTTTGTTTACCCATTCATCAGTTGACAGACAGCTGCTCCCGTCTTTGGGCCATTGCAAATAACACTGCAAGGAACATGTGTGCACCCAAGTCACCATATTTTGTCCAACACAAAATCTGGAGTCCATTGTGTTCCTCCTGAATTTTTCCTGGGTAGAAAAACAGCAGCATTTACTGTCCCAACCCTTTGCTTGTTGGCACTCACCAGCCCCTAGCCTGGATCTCTTAGAACTTAGAGACAGAGACCCAACTCTTTTCATTGTAAGTGACTCCGCCCCTCCCTGGCCTCAGCTGATTGGGTGAGAAATAAGCCTGGCCAAATCATTGGCTGAGGTGAGCCAATTCTTCCTCTCACCAAACCGGAACTGGCCCTTCTTGGGAGGCTGGGTTGGCTACAGTTGAGTACTGGGTTTGTGCAGCTCTTCAATGCAGGGCTGGGGCGGGGGGCTGCATGCTTGGTCCAGGCACCCTCTCTCCAAGGTGGAAAACGGAGAGAGAATCTCTGAGGGTTGGGGGCAGAGTCTGGGCAAAGTCTTAGCAATGAGATAAAGACAAGTATCCTCCAGCCTGAGCAAAACAGAGGGGGTTCTGCGCCTACAGAGAGGCATAGATGCTGAAGTGGAAAGCGCTTGGAACCCGGCTTTCCTGCTCCTGGAAGGGTGCGTTTCTCATCCCCAGGTTCCACGAGACGCCCCTGTATTCTTCCAAAGAAGTTCCTAATCTGCTTAAGCTATTTTGAGTGACTTCTCTCCTCTGTAACCCAATGTGTCAAGATGATCTATTGAGATATTAATTTCTGTCTTGTTTCTCAGCTAGAGGAAAGACAGACGAAAAGGTACTTTTCTCTTTTCCTCCACCTCCTGAAAGAACAGCCACATTCTTGTTTTTGTTTTATTGTAAAATGTCACTGTTCAGTAAGGTAGCCACGAGCCACAGGTGGCTATCAAGAGCCTGACCTGTGGTTTATCCAAATAGGATGTGTTCTAAATGTGAAATACACATTGAATTTCAATGACTTAGTACAAAAAAAGAAAAGGAAAAGGATGTAAAATGTCTCGCTGAACACATGTTTAAATGGTAATATTCTTAACATATTGAGTTAAATAAAAATATATTGATGTAAATTTTAATAACTTTGTTTTACTCTTTTAATGTGGTTACTAGAAAGTTCCAAATCATGTGTGTATTTCAAGTTATAGTTCTCTGGGATGGTGCCTGGCCAGTCTTGGGGGGACATTTAGTAGCCAGAATGTTCTCGTCAGCTTTTCACTGCTGTGACCCAAGAACCCAACAAGAACAATTTTAGGAGGAAAAGCTTATTTGAGGGCTCACGGTTTCAGAGGTCTCCATCAAGAAAGGCCAGCTCCATTCCTCGGAGCTCAACAGGAGGCTGACTCCAGGGAGCAGAGAGTTCAAGGTGTCACATCAGGAAACAGAGCAGAGTCAGCAACTCCAGCCAGATACAGAATACAGATCCCCAAGGAAAGCCCCCAATGACCCACAACCTATAGTTGCCAGTTAATCCCAGGGGATTAACTCACTGATTGGGTGAAGACTTTTATAACCCAATCATTTCACATCAACCTTCCAAATTGTCACACGTGAGCTTTTTGGGGACACCTCACATTCAAACCATAATACAGAGCTTCTTTGAATTACAGAAGTCCTTCTGAAAAAGCCACCACCAAGTTTTGCAGTTTGCAGGTCAGACTGACCATGGAACTAAGCTGCGGTTGCAGCAGAAGTGTTGGTTCCATGAACAGAGGACAGAAAAGTGCCACCATGGGAGAGAACTGCAGTTCTTAGGACTGAGAGGGTAGACAAAGGCACATCACCAGTGTTGTGTCCTTCTCCCTTGCAGGGTTTGGAGGGAAGCAATCCTCAGACGGGGTCATGTCTGGGCCCTAGGGGTGGTAATGAGGAACCATGACCTTGGTAATTACACACAGGCCTCTGTAACTAAGTCATAGCTCAACTCAGCTGCCATGTGGACCATCTCCCCACACAGACAGCCAAGAACCAAGCCCCTCCCAGCACCAAGGGAAGCTCCAGGATTTGATGCAATCCCTGGGGCGGAGGAGGCTGCCCGGGGACGACACATATTTCTCATCCCATCAATCATGAGGATGGGGGCTTGGAGTCAGATGCAATTCGATTTAGAGAGAGTAAAAAATGTGAAGTTTTCTGTGTCCTTGTGCTATTTTCATGCCTGTTTCACAAATATATTTTTGTCTAAGGAATCCAGGAACCTGCAAGTCTTCAAAAATTTATTCAGGACATCTGAAGTCCAGATCCCCTTGGCCTCCATGCGTCTGGCTGGCCAAGCCTTCTCTCCCATAGCTTTCAACCTGGAGCATCAGGATGCACACTTTCCAGTTGTCTTCTTAGAAATTTATTAAGAAGTTACAAGGGCTAGCAGCCAAGAAAATGCCTTCTAATGCAGAAGTCACTAGCATAAAAGCTCTGAGTTGAGAAGGATCTCCGGGATAATACAGGGCAACTCCCTCCTTCTGCTGGGAAGAATCCGAAGCTGGTTGGGAGGTAAGTAGGACTTGCTCATGGCTACACAGGCAGTGGTCAGACTTCTACCCAGAAGACATCCCATTTTCATTTTCCCAGGCACCTCCAATGCTCCTTCTACAGCAGAATCCTCAATACTGCAGCCCAAGATCGTTTACTCTGCAAAGAAGCCACGCAATTTGTATAATTCCAGGCAGAGCCTCTCTAGCCAGGTAACAGGCAGGTATGAGAAGACATCAGCACTGTACAGGAGGAAATTAATTTTACCAGAACTATGCATGTGCACACATTCTTTTAAGTTTAAATCAGTACAGCCGCGATAGGTGTCATAACCACGCCCCTGAAGGTGGTTTGAATAAGAAGTTCATTCTTAGCTCATGAGGCAACTTTAAATGGACGGTTCAAGGCTAGTTAGTAAGGAGGCTCCAGAGTGCTACGGATCCTCCCATCTCCTAGCCCTGCACCTGGATGTTGCCCTCGGCTCCACGGTCCAGGATGGCTCATCTACCTGCTGCATTCCAGCCAGTGGGAGTGCAGGAAAGGGAAGAATGTGGACAGCTCACCCCTGCCCTCTGAAGGTACCACCCAGCGTTTACTCCTGTCGCTTCTGTTCACACCCCTTGACCAGAACTTGGTCACGTGCTCATTCCTCGCTGCAAAGGAGATGAGAAAGCAGTATTTACTCCAAAAAGTCATGCATCTAGAAAAAAAAAAATCTCCTATCATAGAAAAACAGAGAAATGAATCAGGGGAGCAACCAGCAAGGTCTTTTTCACACTCACGAGTGCAGCTGCTCATGTCTGTACACTTAACACACTCAAAAGGAAACACACTTTGATATCAATCCACATATGTGGTGCCCGCACTCGTGTGTGTCCACTCACACACTCAAATGTACAGCCCTCCACCTCTGTGCACACTTGCATACCTCTCATAGCTTAGTTCGTAGGCATGCACACAGAGCATGCACGCAATTTAGTTGTCACTAGCACAATGCACATATGCATGTATACACGGAGAGCCAGAGAGAGAGAGATTCTTCAAAACCTGTCACTCCACTCTGCACTGCTTGTAAGGATCACATCCCAATCCTCATTCAGCCCTGCTCGTGGAGGATGCCCCTTGTTCTGTGTTAAGAATGTGTTCTTTGTTCCTACATTTAGAAAGACACCTAAAATAAGATCCGGGTGTGTAATACAACACTATGCAAAATAAAATGAGATAACGAAAGTGGCTGTAAAGAGATCCACGTCCATGCCCACTAGGAGAGCTGACCCCCTCACCCCCTCTCTAATGGCAGAATGCCAGCTGAGTGTTTGGGGTTGTCCTGCACACCAGGAGGACATGTAGAATACTACAACCAAGATTAAGAGGACTTCTAAGACCAACTGGTATGGGAAGAGAGGCAAAATTAACAGCAAGCCCAGTAAATTGCAAAATGCCAAATAGATCACTGTATATTGCCTGACATACGGTAAGGACTCGGTGAATTCCTGTTGGATGGATGGAAGGATGGACACATGCAGAGAAGATAGCATAGAACATTCTGCATCCCACCCCCACTTCACTCCTATAATTTAACCCCCTGGCACAGAACCAGACACATACTAGGTTCTCAAACAATAATTAAACCAACCAACTGGCTGATGGGATAGATAGATAAATGATTCAGAAGCATTTTCATTCTTTTTGAGAAATAAGTGGCCCAAGAACCATTTTGAATTAAGTAAACGAAGGCAAGGGGGAGGAGAGAAACTAGAATTGCTTGGCAGGTACTATGCTTTAGTCTGAACAGTTGCATGGATGTCACATCTAATTCTTGAAAGAAGCCCAGGAGGTAGGCTCTATCATTATCTACCTCATTTTACAGTTTGTGATGTTCAATTTTGCATGTCAACTTGCCTGGGCAAAGAGGTGCCCAGTAGCAGGCGAACGTTATTTCTGGGTGGCTCTGTGAAAGCGTAGATTAGCATTTGAGTCAATAGACTGTGTGAACTAGATGACCCACCCCGGCGAGGCCCTCTGTTGACGGCCTGCATATAACAAAGCAGCAGAGGAAAGACAAGTTCAAGTTCATGCTCTCTCTTCTTGAGCTGGAGCATCCATCCATCTTCTGCCCACAGACATCATAAGTTCTTGTTCTTGGATCTTCAGACTCAGACTAGGACTCGTACCCCCTGGTTCCTCTGGTTCTAATGCCTTCAGGTAGGGACTGGAACTACCCCACTGGCTCTCCTTGCTCTTCACTTTGCAGATGGTGGACCGTGGGACTTCTCAGCCTCCATAGTCACGTGAATCAACCCATCACTATAAATCCCTGTGTATCAATATGCATTCTATGAGTCAATTCTGTGGATAACCCTGATTAATGTATATTGATGAAATTGAGGCATAAAAATTATCAACCAACACTTGCGCATGCTCACTTCCAAACAGGGTATCTGGCTCCCGCTTGCCACCACGCTAAGTTACAGAGCTCTTTCCCCAGCTGCAACGTGGCACAGAGCCCAGTGCATGCAACAGATCGGGGAGAAGCAGCTCTGGCTGTTTTGATTCAGGATCCCAGAGCTCTGCCGCACCCTCTCACCCTCTGATTGTTCCTGAGGACACCTCCGTTGACCCCCAAAGCCACTGCTCTGTCAGATGCATCAGGGCTCTTCCTGACCCTGTGCTAAGAGGCCTCCCAGCCAACCACAGCCAGATGAAATTACTTCCCCCAAATCTTCCAACCAATAAGCACAAACACTGCTGGAAGAACACTCTGAGAAGAATCCAGACAAGCCCAGCCTTCAGTGACTTGCCATTTGCCTCAGCTGTAAAATGGGCCTAATAATGTCAACTTCATAGTGCAATGCCAGGATGAAATAAGATTTTATGTGGTGTGCTTAGCTCTGTGCATGATACATATAAAAAATGCTCAATAAGTAGGTGATGGTTGTAGTAATGGAAGCCATCTCAAAGTATTCCAGTTTTCTGGACCCAAAGGAAGGAGCCCCTGTTCTTTGTGTCCTCTGGAAGCATGAAATGATAAAACAGACAAAATGTAGGTTTAGATTAAAATGCCACATCTGCTATCTGCTAGCCCTGTGACCCCAGTAAGTCATTTCACCTCTCTGAGCTTTCATTCCTGCTTGTTTAAATGTGGAGAATGTTTCCTAACTCAAATCAAATGAGGTGAAGGATAAAGCGTGGTACCCAAGGAGTGCAGGAGCATCTGCCCTTCCTTCCTATTGCCCATGCTTGGGGGCTCAGAATGAGAGGTGACTGCTTCACATAAAACCCACAGGTGGATTCCTTGGGATGCAGATTGCCCCTGGGCCTCCCATTCTCTCCCCACAGAGCTAGAAGATGCTGGCTTCAGTTAGTCTGCTATGTGACAACTCCCTCTTTATTATTTATTTATCTCCAAACAACAGGGAGAAAGAGTAGGCTGGCTCTTGCCTTAGGCAGGCTAGCTTCAGAAATATTAATTGCTCTGGTATCCAGTCCAGACAAAGAAAGATTTGGAGCCCTGGATGAATGGACTGCAAACTCCTGCCCCACACCCTTGGCCCGGAGGAAGAAGAGGACACCGCAGCTCTATCATCAAGCTGACATATTGAGTTGCTGGGATTCCTGGGAAAATGGCAGGCAAGAGGAGGCTTCTCAGAGCCAGACAGATGATTTACTAGTCCCCTGTACCATCCAAATAGCAATGTCCGGTTGTCCTCCTGACACCTCCATCATCTTAGGCAAAGGATCTCTGAGTGAGGGAGGCAGCCCAGACAGAATCCATAATGACAAGAGGTAATTAGTGTCATATCTGCATTCGCCATGACCAGGGGGTTGACCGTCTCGCTCCTCCTCAGCTTTCTCACGCTAGAGTGTGCGGATGCGTGAGAGTAGGGCATGGCAGAGGTGTGAAGCTCTAAGCTCGACGTTCATTGCATACAGGAAAGAAAACAGCATCGGAATAAGGTTTTGTGGCCACCCTCTAATAGCTAAGCCTCATTCCAAAGGTTTCTGCAAGAACTAGCTCAGATAATCCTCCCAGCAACTCTATGAAGTAAGTGGGTGCTCTTACTATACCCGCTATGGTGAGGAGCAAGCTAAGGCTCAGGAAGTGCTCCTCCCTCCAGCTCACATGGCAGGAAGTGGCATAATGTGAATTTGAACCAGGATGTCTGGCTCTCCGGAGCTTGTGCTCCCAAAGACTGCACAGAAGAATGACTTTCAGGATCCATCCCTGGAATCCAAGTTCCTTCGAGTACCAAGATCCAGCCCAGCAAGAAAACATGCATTCTACCTGCCTGACCTGTCCACAAGTACACCTGGAGCACCCACGCTGAGCTGGGCACTCTGGTGATACGGAGACGGGTCACATCAGGGTGCTACACAGAAAACTGTCAGAAGGACTAGACATGAGCACAAATTGTCGTAACATATTGGCCATTGTGTTGGGCACCGTGCATTAAGTCACCTTGTCTGCACTGCCACCTTATGAAGCAGGTATAATTCTCTCCATTTCACAAACGAGAATAGTAAGATACAAAAGTCCGCTGATTTGCATAAGATCACTGCCAACGATGGCAGAGGCAGGAATGGCACCTAGACAAAGTAGCTGCGGATACACCCAGCCCTTCCACCCCATACCTCGCAGGGCCATAAGAGGATCCACAGAAAGCGCAGTGACAGCCTAAAAAGTGGGCAGGGGCCTTTGCCCAGATTCAGCATTGCCTGGAAGGCCTTGGAGGAGGCAGGGGATTTGGACAGAAGGGAATGAAGGAGGATACGCATTCAGAGTGAACTGACAGGTGCGGGTATCACACGGGCTCAGAAAGTGGACTTCCTTGCCAGTGGGGAGGGCTACAGAAGAGGAGGTTGTTGAGGGAGGGCTCACGCATCAGGCTGAGATCGTTAGGCTCTGAGCCATGAGCAGGGTTAGGGTCAGTGGGTTGCGGAGCAGGAGAGAGACCTGCTCAGATCTGTGCTCTGGGTTTGAGGGAGCGTGCGAGTCAGCTTTTCATCACTGGGACAAAATATGCCCAGCAAGAAGTAACGAGGGCAGAGGAGAAGCGGTGGAGGGGCTGAGCCTCAAGGAGAGGGTGGGGAGGAAGATACGCGCACGTGGAGAAGTTGCTGTGAAGCTTACAGAAGACCAAGGAGGAAAGAAGCGGGGAGAGAGGTGAAACGGGAGAGGGGAGAAGGGTAAAGAAAAAGCAAAGAGAAGGAAGACAGGGAAAGGACCCTTGCCAGCATATCTCCGGGTGTTGCCCTGGGCACAGACTCATGCTTCTGATGACAGGCGCACACCAGAGCCCCTAGGAGGGAGCACCCAGCCATGAGATCAAATGTGCCTGCATCACGTAGCAAGAAGGCAGAACCCCCTTAAACTCTCTTTATTCCTGACTACACCAGATCAAGCTTCGGAGTGGAGCTAAGAAGTCTTCAGCAGCCCCGTAGCGCTTCTTCCACTTCCTTTCTGACACCATAGGCCTTCGGCTCACAGCCCTGGGTGGGCCATGGGAAGTAGCTTGCATTCACAACACTTCTTATGGAGCCAGATAGAGAAAACCCCACAAAGTTAGAGCCCAAATCACCAAAGCACTGATTTTCCACCCCCCGCTGTGCTTTAGAATCATCTGGGAGTTTTAAAAAAATAAAGATGCCCCGTTGCACTACAAGAGATTCCAGTGTAACGCACAGAGATGGAGCCAAGGTATCAGGTTGTTTTTTTTTTTTTTTTTAAGCTCCCTAGGTGATTCTAAAGAGCAGTTTCAGCTGAGAAGCACTGGATGAAGCGTATAAGAAATGTCCCATTCACTTGTTTAAATCGTAACCTGCATGTCACTACTAGAGATGGAGGCAACATTCCCTGCCTGACACCATTGCTAAGGACAACGGGATCTGGCCCCTTGTTTACGCCTCCATCCCTGCCTTGACCTCACGCCAACACCTTGGGGGCCAAGCCCAGGCCCTGGATTATAACAAAAGTCCATCACAGGCCTCCACCTTGATAAAGATGGCACCAAAGTGAACCCACAGGAGAATACATGAGCTTTGAAGGCCTTTCCATCCTAAGCCTGGTTGCTTTCCAAGTGTCTACAGCCCCAGCTCTGCAACATTACGATTCAACAGGCTTGCTCAGGAGCCTGGGGAATCCTGTGTCCTCTTCCCAGCGCAGCCCAACCCATCCATCCCCGGTGGAGGAAGCCAGCGTGTGGTGTTCTTTTAATTAAGTCCCGAATCACTGCCGAGTGCTCCGGAGATAGGTGTGGGAGGAGGAGTATCTGAATATGAGGCGGGTTGGCAAGGTGGGGTCACAATGGGTCTTTCCCTACCAGAGCCAGTTTACTTCTAATGACTGATCCAGCCAGCATCAACCCAAGCTCTCAGGGCCTCCATGATACATTTGTTTTCTTTGCAAAACAGAACCAGGTTCAAGTCAGTTCCTAAGGATGCCGTTCTGAGCAATGTGAGTTTGCAAACCAGGAACTTCAACCTCCATCAATTGCAGGAGCCGTATAGGAAACACGCATGGCCGAAGAGCGCAGGATCGGGCTTGCAGGAGCGGGCAGGTGGGACTGTGGCTCAGTGGAAGCCCATGGCCAAGCAGACAGCTGACCTGAGGCCTAAACTCCGGTGGCTCTGGGGAATTGGGGCCCTGATGCTAACCCTTGTCTCCTGGGTTTTTGTTTTGTTTTGTTTTTAAGGATTCCCACTTCGCTAAAAGTCACAATCCTGACTACCGCTTACAAAACTCTCTCTGATCGGTTTTATTCAGCCATGAAAAAAATGAAATTATGGCATTTGCAGGAAAATGGGTGGAACTAGAGACCATGATGTTAAGTGAAATACGATACTCAAAAGGTTGAGGGTTGGTGGGATCCTACCCGGAAGCTAGAGAGGAGGAAGGAGAGCAAAGGTGGGGGTGGATCTCCTAAGAATCAAAGCGAGCTCAGAAGAGGAAAGGAACCAAGGGCTGGGAGGTGGGGAGGAATGTTGGCCAAATTATATGGTTATAGTGTGTGCGTGTACGAACATGTCACAACGAAGTCCACCGATAGTGCAGCTATAATGCACCAATAAAAAACCCGGGGAAAAATCTCTCCCTGATCTATACCCACCCCCATGCTGCAGGCACCTCTGTGACTTCACTTCCTACCACTCCCACCTCTCTGCTCCCCTCTAGCTGCTCTGGGGTTCCTGCTGAGAGATCATTTACAGGCCAGCCACACGCTCATCTCAGGGCCTTGGCACCTGCTGCTCCTCTGCCTTGGAAGCTCCTGCCCCAGCCTCCGTGGCTTCTCACTCTTTCAGTGAGACCCAACCTAACTACCCAGGGTACACTGCCATCTGCCTCACCCCTGACCTCAGCCTTCCAGAATGCCTTTCTCTGCTTTACTCTTTATCTTCTCCCATAGCACTTATCATGCAAGCCCCCAAAGAGAAGGTCCGTTGTATTTACCTCCATATCCTTAGAACCTGGAATTGTGCTACATGTGTAATAAGTGGTCAAAAAAAAAAACATTTTTTCAGTGAACAACTATAAACTGGTGTCACAGTTTAAATTATGACTCCCTCTCCAAATTCTTGCCGAAACCTACAAGATGACTGGATTTGGAGATGGATCCTTTTTAGGAGATACTCAAGTTTAAATGAGATCACATGGATATACCTAATCCAATAAGATTGGCACACTTATAAAAAGAGGAAGAGATACAGGCAGGGAGGAGATCGCGTGAGGTTACAGAAAGACAGCAGCTATCCCCAAAAACCATCTGGGGTACTCTGTCATGGCAGCCCCAAGCAACTGGACACCTAGAATCTCCTAATTCATAAACCCTGGCCACTGCTTCAAAATTTAAAAAACATTCAAGAGATTTTCCTGTGGAACAAACAGGGCCCATTTACAAGCCAGATAAAGATCATGGGCCCCTAGTTTGTAGTGTCAGGATTACTAGCTGTCATGCCTTCCGCTTTAGGTCACCTGCCCTCAGCACAAGTTGCTCGACCAGGACAGAAAAAGGCGAGAACTTTCATCGGTTTCCTGCAGGCCTGCCCCTGGATAGCTTTTTCTACAATGCCAGCCCACTCACACAGCCCCACTTGAATCCTGTGGCTTCTTGTCCCTCTCAACTTAAAGCCTCATCTCCTTCTAGGAAATATTTGCTCCTTTATCATCTGGTGGCCTCTCCTGTGACCCTTTGACTCCTGAAGGAGAGGGCAGAGGTCATCCCAGATTTCCTCCTCTCGCTTCCTCTTACCCAGCATCCCCAAGCTTTGGTGGCAGAGCCATGACTTCTCTTCCAGGAGGAACTGTTCTTTCTCATCCCACCTTGGGTCACTGTGGGTGGGGGTGGCAGGAAATGGCTGCACACTTCCCTCATCCATTTCCTCTTCCTTGACATGAACAAAGACTACATTTCCCAGACTCCTTTGCTGTGAAGCTGAAACTATGTGAGTGTGTTCTTCCCAGTCCTGGTCACCCACAGTCCATCTCCAGCACTGACCTTTGGAAAGTGTCCTGGCCACACCATGAATGCCAGGTCAGCACCCAGTCCTGAGCTCTTCAGTATGGCCATAATACGAACAATGCAGAGGAGGAAGCTCATTTTGGCTCACAGTTTCAGAGGTCCCCGTCCATAGTTGGCTGACTCCATAGCTCTGGGCCCAAGCTGAGGCTTGGTATCATGACGTAAGGGCGTGGTGGATGAAAGCAGTTTGGGATGTGGCCACCAGAGAGAGCTCTGCTTACCAGGAACAAAATGTAACCCCAAAGAGCTCCAGTGATCTACTTTCTCCAGCCACACCCTACCTGCCTGCAGGTACCACCCAGTCAGTCCTTCAGTGGTCAATCCACTAATTGGGTCATCTCTCCCATAATCTGATCATTTCACCTCTGACGGTTCTCACATTACCTGACACGTGAGTTTTAGGGGACATATCATATCTAAACCATAACAAACACCTTCCAATTCATTTACAAATCTCTAACAGTTTCAGGATGGAAACAAATTCATGCGACCCAATGGTTGAGAGTTTGGGATCTGGAATCAACTTGGGCTTTATTTAAATCCGATCCCCACTAATCACTAGAACATGATCTTGGACATAATTCTCAGAGCTCCCATTTATAAAATAAGCCTAATAATAATCTCTGCTCTCAAAGTTTTTGTGAAGCTTTAATGAATTAATACGTGTAAATTATTTAGAACGGTGTCTAGAATGTAGCAAGCACTCAGCGAATCTGAGCTATTGCTGCTGTGTGCCCGTGCTAATATTCTACTCTCCCTTCTACAGACGAGAAAACCGAGGCTCATGGTGGTACAATCCTGGCTCTGTTAAAAAACCTGTCCAAGGTGTCATCGGGATGAAAGCCATGTCTTTTTGCTCTCCTCCACTATATGGCTTCTTCAAATTCAGCGTAGAAAGAAGGCCAATTTGATCAAGCACCTCTCGTTGTTTTTGAGCATGTTTCGATCATCCCCCACTAATATCACTCGGAAGTGTGGAGTAGCATCCCCAATTAGCACAAGAAGAACCCAACTTAACTCCAACTGCTGAGAAGAGTACCTGGGCTTTGAAGCCAGGTCACTCCACTGCGCCTGGTGGCCTCTCGTAATAAAGTTATTCAGTGAGTCTTCTTTCATGTCCCAGGCAAAGCACAACTCTCAGAGCTCCTTGCAAGGAGGCTTATTATCCTTATTCAAGCAACAAGGAAACTGAGGCACGCTAGCTAAGTGTTTGCTCAAGTGCACGCAGCTTGCAAGGGACAGAGGTGATACTGAGGCTTAAATCTGCCACTCGTGCAGTGTCAGCGCTTGCCTCCCGTAGTGACAGAATCCTTCTCCTCGCTTCACTGACCACGTGGTGGCTGTGCCAGCGCGGCTCACTGATTTGGATGCTTTCAGTGTAATTCAGAGTTGATGATATTTTGACCAAAATTGAAGTTTCTCTGCATGCTACAAAGAAAGGATTGGACTAACAAACGAGGGGTGAAAATGAGATTATAGGATCTTCTTGGCATATGCTGGGCATGCATTCTTTAAAAACTTCACACATCTGAATATTGCATCCTTTTAAGGGAACAATCCCCAAAAATTATTGGGAAAGGACTTCAGTATCTAGCTTCAGCAGCTGATTAATTGCCTGTCAGCTGGGGACATCAGGAGCAGCAGAGGCTGGTCCAGCTCTGTCCCATAGTGAAGAGATGCTGCCAACGTCGAATTCCCCTGGTCCCCCATTGGAAGGAAGGTTTGCTGACTCCCAGCTCGCCTCCGTCGCTGCAGCCCTGGGGAAGGCCAGTTCTTCAAGCAGTCCAAATGAGGGCCTTCCCCGTCTTTGGGGAATCACATCTTTCCCACACAATCAATTGCTAGAGCCCTTTCTGCAAAGAGGCAAGGACAAATCATGGTTAAGAAAACAAAGGCACAGGGCTGGAGTGGTGGCTCAGTGGTTTCGGCGCTTGCCTGGCAAGCACGAGGACCCAGGTTCAAACCCCAGCACCACACACACAACTAAGTGTTGGAGCAACTAAGGCCATGTGAAAAACTCAATAAAGTTGTTTCTCTCTTTCTCTGTTTCTCTCACTGTCCCTCTCTCTTTAAAAAAGAAAGAAAGAGGAAAGGAAATAAAGGCACAATTTGCAGTGAGATACTTGTTCGCCTGAACTTCCCTATTAAAGGAGCCCATGATGCCTCCGGTTAGAAAGCGGAGACCCAAGTGGGTGCAGAGGAAAAGGTTCGGCTATTCCCTGGCTGGCCTAGGCCAGGGCTCTACCTTCCTGGCAAAGCCCCTGAATCATGGAAACCTTGACATTCTATCCACTGGCTTTGTGCGAAATCACAAAAGAGCCCAAGAAAAGCCGCCTGCTATTTCAGAGGCACATAAGGCAAATCCAAATAAACCAAGGAAGCCTTGATGTTTTGCCTTAAGAGGACCTCCTGTTTCAATTCCTGTTAGCATACTAATTGCCCTTCTGCAGCTGGGTTCTGCTAATTACAAATGAACGGTATTTATTCATTATAGAAGACCAGCAGGAGAGTCTCTACTTAGCAACACTATGTTAATTTGAGTTTGGCTTTGGAAGGTCATAAAACTGCTTTGGATTAAAAGGTCTTTAGAGAGAGCTGATTCCCCTCCTCTCCTTCACACTCTGCAAGGGGAGGCTGGGTGGAGATTCTTGTTCTTTCTTTCTCAGTTCCCAGATTTGTTCCTGCTCTGATCAGAGAGCCTGATCATTCTGGTTTGGATTATTTTTTATTCAGAAATTTATTTGTTGAACAATCAAACAAGCTTCTAATGAAATAATATAATATATATATATATATATATATATATATATATATATATATATAAATTCTGAAAATTAGATTTACCCCCAAGAGCCCCTCCCAATTACCCACTATCCCTCCCCTCCCCTTCCCAATACATCTCTACAAATGCCTTAGGTTGTATGACATTACACCTTATCCGGATTTAAAACATGATAATAGACCTCCTTTCTCAATGGCCAGGGTCTAGCTCCAGCCTCCACAGATGAGTGAAGACATTCGACCCTTGGTTCTCTGGGTTAAGCTGATATCACTCAGCATAGTTTCTTCCATAGCCATTCATTTACCTTCAATGGTTGCAATATCATTGTTTCTAATTGCTGAGTAAAACTCCATGGTATATATGTACCACAGTTTCTGGATCCATTCATTCTGGTTTGGATCTTAAATGTCCCCCAAAAGCTTATGTGATGGAGGCTTGGTCCCAGTTTATGGTGCTGTTGGGAGGTGATAGGAACTTTAGGAGGTGAGGCCCAGTTGAAAACAGTTGGGGACTGGAGCGGTAGCTCAGTGGTTGTTACAGGGCTTGCCTGGTAAGTGCAAGGACCCGAGTTCAAACCCCAGCATCATGTATGCAATGAAGTGTCTGAGGAATTAAAGTCACATGAAAAACTAAATAAAGATTGCTTCTCTCTCTCTCTTTCTCTCTCTCTCTCTCTCCTCTTTCTTTAAAAAGAAAAAGAAAAGAAAAAAGTTGGGTCATGGGGGCATGAAGGAAAGTTGGAACCCCACCTCTCCCTCCCTCCCCCTCTCTCTCTCTCCACCCCCTCCAACCCCTGCTATCTGCCATGATGTTCCACCTCACCACAGGCCCAAAGCAAGGGGCCCAAGCAATCACGGACCGAAATCTCTGGCACTAAAAGCCAAGATAACCTTTCTGCCTTTGCTTATCTCAGGCATTTTGTCACAGTGATGGAAAGCTGACTGGCACGCTGTTTTACCAGGTTAACAGACAATCACATTAACAGTTATTGCTAATGCAAGCCACAAGCTCGTCGCCTCTACCTTACGTGTTTTGTTTGGATATCTGCACTTTAGCCCTGCAACTCGTCTCTCCCCTTCTATCTGCATGTGGGACGCGCTCTTTTGCATCCTCCAGAATTTCTGCTCATGCTTTCTTGTGCGTACCTGGGTACTAAATCTGACCAATTGCTTTTTATTGACAAACTAGCTACCTTCAAGAGAGGGTTTAAGAGAGTAGAAGATTCCAATCTGGCCTTGGATGTGAGCTGTATTCTAATTCCAGTTTGGACCTGAGAGCGCTGGATTTGGGAAGCAGCAAGTGCACATCTATTCAGCACCGTCTCTCACCTGTCCCCTGGCAGTTGTGTTTGTTGGACAGAGACTGGAAGACACAGTAAAGGCGAGCACTGCGCACCTCTCTCAGCCTCTAACTTAGACCTTTCTAAAGAACTTGATTGTGCTTAGTATGAAGAATCACAGATCCAACCTGAAGGTTTATCTCCCTGTACAAAGGCTTGAATTCATTACTTTTTAACTCCCTGATAATGATAGTGAATATCTATTGAGGTATCAAATCTCTCTCTATCGCCCTCATTTTTTCTACGTTTTATCTTGTTTTCCTTTCAACGATTCCAAGAGGCAACACTATTATTATCTCCACTTTCCAAACAAGCAAATTAAGTCTCAGAGAGGTCAAACAGCTTTAAAATGTGAAAGTAGAGAAAATTATCTCTGACTCCAGAGCTCTAGGTCGCTGCTGCTCTATGGTGACCTGTCAATAACGCAGGGCATTTAAATGGAGGAGGAGGTGTGGATAAAGGGGGAGAATGTAAACTTGAACCTGGATAACCCACGGACAAAAGCTTCCTCCATGATTCCCGAAGCACTGGCTGCAAGCTGAGAGATCCCTGCATGCTCGGTTTCTAAAAATCAATAAAACTGAATCCATCAAACTGTTGAGGACTTGGTGTTGCTGAGAGGGTGAGATGTAAGCCTAGAATTTCTGGTAACCATCATGAGAAAAGAGCTTGTCTGAAAATGGAGACCACTTGGAGGAAAGGTCTGAGATGGAAGATGGAAGCCAAGTGCTGATTACAGCATTCAAGATGCTGGATCCAGCCAGACCCACAGGTTCATTTCTTTTCTAAATCTACTTGAATGAATTGTTATCCAATTCTTCCATGATCTGGTACTAATAATTTTTAAAACACTTATGATCTACTAAATCTTCTTTTGAACTTCAGTTATATGAACCAACACATCTTTCTTTAACTTCTTAACTTATGAATTAGATTTTCTGTCATTTACAACTCTGAATGTCTTCAGTATATATTAGCTTTATATTGTTGTTGTTCCCATTATTAATAGTATTATTTTATAGTACACGATTACATTATTTAACTGTGAGTTCAGTCAAATTTTACTTCCCACCCAACACAAAAATTAATGAATGATCACAGTACACATAAAACTATAAATGTAAAACTCAAACAAAACATAGAATAATATCACAGAAACAGGTATTCCTCAGACAAGGCAGAAAAAACATTAATTAGGAGACCAAAATAATGATAAATTGAACTTCATTGAAATTAAAAACTTCTAGTCTTTGTGTTAGTCAGTTTCCTAGTACTGTAACAAAATACTTGAGTTAGTCAACTTAATAGAGAAAAGGTTTATTTGGGCTCAAAGCTTTTGAGGTTTCAGTCCATGGCCAGTTGGTCCTGGTGCTTTTAGGCCTGTGGAAAGGCAGCATATCATGGCAGAGAGCATATGGTGGAGCAAAGTTGTTTAACTCACAGTAGCTGGAAAGCAAAAGAAAGAGGAAGAGGAGGGGCCAGGGTGCCCATATCCCCTTCAAGGGCATACCCCAACAACCTAACTTCCTTCCACTAGGCCCCACCTCTTAAAGGCTCCAACACCTCCCAACAGCACCACGGGCTGGAACCAAGCCTTTGGGAACCACTTATCCAAATAATAGCCATCTTCAAAAGAAAACATTAGTGAAAGGCAACATTAGTGAGCACTCTGGAGACTTTGGAACTAGACACCTATCTCAAGTCCTGGCTTGATGGCCTGCCAGATCAATGGCCTTGAGCAAGTTACTTAACCTCTCCGAACTTCAATTTCTTCCCCTGGTCTAATTCTACGTACTGTACTAGGTTGACGTAGAAGTCAGAAAGATAATGCATAGTGTTGGGTTGGAGAGTGTCCCCTAAAGAATTCATGTCCACGTTAGAACATGACCTTCTTTATAAATAGGATCTTTGTAGATATAATTAAGACAAGGATTGAGATAAGATCACAATGGATTAGAGCTGGACCTAAACCCAATGAGAATGTCCTTATAGACAGAAAAGCACGCTTGGACACAGAGAAGTGACATGGCAGATATTGAGAGGTGCATGTACAAACTAAGGAACACCAACGAGTGCAAGCAAGTGCCACAGCTGGGAAAGCCACCACCAAAACCCCAAAACTCCAGGAGGCATCAAACCTACCAACATCTGGAATTCTGGCTTGCTAACAATGAGCAGGTACATTTCTGCTTGTTTCTTAAAATATATACATATATATATATTTTTTTTGAGACAAGGTCTCGCTAAGTTGCTGAGGCTGTCCTCAAACTTGCAATCCTCCCGCCTCAGCCTCCCAAGTCAGTGCACTTACAGGCATGCACCACCACATCCGTCCTGTTTCTGTTGTTTTAAGCCAACCAGTTTGTGGTAAGTTGCTATGGCAGCCTGGGAAATCAAAGCACATGGAAAGAAAGGGCCCAGGTTTAATAAATGCTTTTGTTTCATTAGTAAATGATTTTTCCAAAGAGCAACCATCCTGCCCCATATTTCCATGGATGCTGAGATGTGTGAAGCCACATGTTCGTTTGCTCAGGCTACTATAGCAGGCACCACTTAATGGCAAGGTGGTTTAATCAGCAGGTGTTTATCCCTCACAACTCTCAAGGCTGGAAGTCCAGGAGCCAGGCTGTTCCTTCAGGGCCCTTCTCCTTGGTGGGGAAATGCCTAGTCTCTCCCATGTCTTCACAGCATCTTCCTCTTATGTGTCCCTTCCACTTTGCCCTTCTTATGAGGACACCGATCTCATTGCCTTAGGGTCCACCCCAGTGGCCTCATTTTAACGATATCACCTCTTTTAGACCCAGTATCCAAACACGGTCACATTCAGAAATACCAAGAGTTAGGACTTCAGCATACAAATCTGGGGGGACGACACTCAGATCACATCTGTGTTGTCAAATGCTTGCTGTCCTGAAGCTTGGAGCCCGGAGTCCACAACCTCCAAAAATAATTCAGGTACACTGAACAAAGATTGCCGGCGGCTCGCTGTGGAGACCCAGAGGTGTCCTGCTCAGCTCCTGCTGCAGGGAGCAGGGCTGGTAAACAGCTTCCGGCCTATGGGAGCGTTCAGGCCAGTCCAGAACTCTGCTGCGCTGCTCTGGCTAACAGCTGAGCGCTGGAGGAACGGACGACAGGGAGGGCTACTGGGTCTGAGCTGCTGCTGCTACTTCAGGATTCCGGTAGTGATGTCCCCATCAGCCTGGTGGACGCTTTCCCAGAGCTGCACCCCAAACTGAGGCTCTTCCTACCCAGCCCATCCCTCCCTCCTTCATAGGTGCAGACCTGCATCGTGTTGGAACCTCTCCCTGATGACTCTTCCCCTGCCCTTTAGCCTTCCTGCAGATCAGCCTGGCTTCACTGAGTCCCCTGCAGCTGCTACAACAAAGTCCCGCCCACAGGGTGATTGACAACCTCACACACCCCTCACAGATCTGGAGGCTGGGGTCTGATGCGAGGGGTCTGGTGCGGGTCTGGGTTGCGGATGCCCGGTGTCTCATTGTATCCTGATGCAGGAGTGAGGGACCTTTCTGGGACCCCTGCTGTAAGGACACTGCTCCCATTCAGGGGGCTCCACTCTGGTGGCCTAATCACCCCCGAAGGCCCCCACCTCCTGCATGGATTTCAACCTATGAGTTTTGGGAGGACACAAGCCCTCAGTCCAGAGCACACCTCTTGGCACCTGCACTGGTCCACCTGCCTGCCGTGCTGGGAATTTGAAACGCCACCTAGAATTCACCAAAGCCACCCAAAAGCGCAAAATCATTTGGTGCAAATTTTACAGACAGGGACTTTCATTTCTGCCTTATAACAACATAAATTGAGTAGGTACAAAATCCATTACCATTTTATGCATGATATATAAAATACATGCAGAAGTTGGAACTCAAGTCTACGACTCTTCTGGCACGAAGTCTGTAACTCTATAATCTTCACCGCTGTGTCCTTAGGGGGTCTCTATTCGGATGGCCCAGACACTGGGCGGATAACAGTGATGTGTAAGCCAGGTGTGAGGTCCAAGGTGTAACGGGGTTGGTGTAGACCGGGAAAAACATGTGTTCCAATTCAAATTAAGTTAGTCAAAGAAAACACATCTATGGGGCTAGAGGGTTAGGTCAGTGGTAGACAGCGTGCCTGTCATGTTCAATCCCTGGTGCTGGAAACAAGAAGAGAGAGAGAGTGAGAGCAAAGGAAAAAGAGGAGGAGGAGGAGGTGAGGGAGGGAGAAGAGAGACAAAGGGCACAGGAGTCTGCAACTCCTACCTTATTTTTCATTTTTTTAAAAGAGAAGGACAGTGAGAGAGAGAGGAGAGGGAGACAGAGAGAATCAATTTTTATTGAGTTTTTCATATGGTTTTTGTAACTCCAACACTTGGTTGTGTGTGTGGGTGCTGGGGTTTGAACCCATGTACTTGTGCATGCCGGGCAAGTGCCAGAACCGCCGAGCCACTGCTCCAGCCCCCTTATTCTTCATTATTAACATTGCCTCATCCTCATTCTCCACACCTTGCCTCTTGTTGGAAAATTTTTTCTCCATACCCATATGACGAAGTCCTACCTATCCTGTAAGATAACTGTCACTATAACAAAATACCAGAGGAAGGCTAATCTTATAAAGAAAAAGAGTTTAGCTCACAGCTTTGGAGGCTGAAAATCCAAAGTCAGGCAGCCCCAAGGGTGCGGCCGCTGGTGAGGGCCTAAGAGTTAATCGTGTTGAGCGTGTGTAAGGAGAGAACGCTCACGCCCCTAAACAGGAAGCCAGAGAGCCATTCAGCAGCCACTCTTATCGCAACTCGCTTTCCTAAGAACTCAGGGATCCCATGAGAGCCACCTGGATCCCCTGTAAAGGCAGCTTCCCCAGTGGCCTAAGGACCTCCCACTTGGCCTCACCTCTGAAAGTTCCATCACCTCCCACATTGCCACACTGGGGACCAAGCATCCAAACTTTGGGGCACAAATCACATCCAAATCATAGTGCACCCATTCAGAGCCACCTGTGAATTTCACGCAGTTAGCTGCTCCCTCCTCTCTGTTCTTATAGTGTTGAACGTGCGTGCGTGCATGCGTGCGTGTGTGTGTGTCTGTGATAGGAAGCAGTCATTTATTGAACGACCACCATGCAGCACATATTGTGAGAAGCACTTCATCCTGCCACAGTCCCGCAAGGGCGATTCTCCTATCCCATTTTATGAAAAGGCATTCTGAGTTGCAGAAAGGCTAGCCACTTGACCAAGGTCCCTCAGCTACCACAGTGACCACAGAGCCAAAAAATTCTAACTCAAGAAGGGACTGAACCCAGCAGCACTTCATCGTACAGCCACATCCTCAGCCCTGTTTGCTTTTACTTTTCATTTGAGACAGGGTCTTGCTAAGTTGCTTAGGGCCTCGCTAAATTGCTGAGGCTGGCTTTGAACTTGCAATCCTCCTGCCTCAGCCTCCCGAGCTGCCGGGATGACAGGCGTGCACCACTGCAGCCCCAACTCAGGGATTCTAGACAACAGAGCTCCCACCTGTTCTCCCACGTGACACCATCCCCCAGACCACCAGACGGAGGGCACCACAGGGACAATCCCTGCCCTTCCTGTATATGGAGGGGGTTGGACTAACTGATATTTAGCTCCCTTCATGCGCTGACATTTTATTCTAGCCGGTTTGTTATCTCTCCTTTTGACACCGCCTGAACTATTCGCGACAAGTCCCTGCTTTAAAAATAATGATAAAACTGCCTGTCCGTGGAAATAAGCCTGGCACACTATCTCACTAATGGAAGCAGAATTTCTGAGATACCTCTGTGAGCTCCTTAGGCATGCAAGATTAAACTGAATTCATCTCGGCTCAGTCGAACGCACTCTGAAACTGAATTGCAAGAGACGGAATTTCCAGCTGCTCAGCCGACTCCGTGCAGAGGGCTGTGCACTGGAAGACAGGGGCTTCTGGTGGCCCACGGCCTTGGGGACCCTGACTAATTGGGATGCATGAATGGTAAACACGCAGACTCTAATCCTGCCTGCAAGGCCCTGTCCTCCTAGCCTGCCCTCTCCTCTCGCTCCTATTCTAGTCTCCCTGGGATCAGTGGAGAGTGGGTTCCAGGACCCCTGCCGTGGATGCCAAAATCTACCCAAATCCATAGATTCCCAAGCCTCTCTTATAAGACGATGGAGCATTTGCTTATAACCTATGCGCCTCCTCCTGTACGCTTTAAATCATCTCTAATAACTAATGCAACGTAAATGCTAGGTAAATAACCATCAAACAGCATTTTTAGGGAACAAGGACAAAAAGAAAAGGTCTGAACAGGTTCAGTTCAGATGCAATTTTTATTAAAATAGTTCCAGTCTCCAGTGGGTTGAATCCTCAGACACAGAGCCCATGGAAATGGGGGCAGGCTGTGCCAGCAGAATCCCGATGCGTCCCTCCTCTCCCCTCTTCTCTCACCCACCCTTCACAGGACACCTCCTCTAGGAGCCTTCTCCCTTCCCCTCGCCAGGCAGGAAGACTGGGATGGGGGCTACACTAGGACGCCCCAGGCAGCTTGACCCTTGGTCCTGCTGCGGGTGACAGTCCAGGGAACCCACCCTTCACCTCACCCTCCTGCAGGCACCCAGGACTGTGCTGGGTGCCACTCAGGGCTTTCCCAGGTGGGGAGACACCAAAGGTCCACATGTCAAGCTGTCAGGAGGGCCAGCATGCCAGGACAGAGACCAAAGGAAGCTGCTCTGAGGATCCACGGGGACCCTCTCTCCTCTCAGCCAGCATGATTGACAACCAGGTGCCTTCCTGGGAATTTAGAAACCCCCATATGAGGGTTCAGTTAGTTCTTATATTCTTCGCCTGTGACTTCAAAAAATCTGTTCTGCAAACACATCACCATCCCCCCTTGCTCTGCACGGTGTCTTTCTCCTAAGATCCCAAGACACCTTGCGTTTCTCCTCTTATGGTCCTTCTCATACTGTAGGTGGCTAGTGCTTCTCCATGTGGATTCAAATGCTAGTGTTCCAATCCAAGATTCTCCATTTCCCAGCTATGTGACCTCAGGAAAGTTACTTAACCTCTCTGAACTTCAATTTCCCCATTTGTAAAATGAGTTTTATGAATACCTCTTACAGTGTTGTTGTGACAGCTAGTGAGTCAATAATAGATGTGAATCTCTTGGAACATTTCCTCATATACAAATCTCACCCAGCAAACATTAGCAATGACCTTCAATCCCTCCCTACTCTCTATTGGGTTGTAAGTTCCAAGAGACCAGTGGCTACCTGCATTGATTATCCTTTGCACAGAATTCAACACAAAGCAGTTAGCGGGCATGCATCTGTCGAATGAAAGAAAAGAGGGAGAAAGAAGGAAAGGGGAAAAGAGGAGAGGTGAAGAAGAAGAAAAGAGACAGGAGAGAGAGGAGGGGAGGAAACATTAAAGGTTCTTTAATTGTAACACATAAATAGAAAATTATCTGTAATTGAAAAAAGCCAGATAAATAAATTTCCACCTAAGTGGAATTGGTTACCCTTAGTTTGCCAAAATTATGTAACTACCCTCACCATTAAATATGTCATAATTCCTTGCATTGAGTTCATTATTTGTTATTTGGGGAGAGGGATTGGGACACATTAGCAGTTACTTTAAAGATACACTGATTGTCACTAATAGCTCTAGCCATTGGGCTAGGATGCAGCAGGTCCCTTGGGGAGCTCCGTTCTGAACACATCTCACCCCCAGCCAGTGCCCACAGAGGCCAGGGGACAGCCAGTCACCACCCGAGTGCCCATCCTGCCCTCGCCCGCAGTCTTGCAGCACCCCGTTTGCCAGCACCCCACCAACAGCTCCGTTTTCACTTGCAGATTCATGTTGCCCAAGATCCCAAGAAGAATGTTGAGAACCCAAAAGTTCAGTGAACAGTTTCCACCGCAAAGTCGCCATCACGCGGATTGGATTTCTCCGACTCCACGCGACCACCGTTCTCTCCGCCTGTCAACAGCCTCGTAATAGTCAAAGGTCATCTGATGACTAGATGCTCGGAGCCGCAGGAGTTACACGAATCCATCGCTCAGCAGCATCCACATAAGGTGGACCGATGGATTCGCCTCCCAGCAACAGATGGTCTTGCTTCAGATTTCTTAACCGTCAGTCACTTGGGTGCCACCTGCGTGACTTTTACAATTATTTTCTATCTTGATAAGGGGCTCCCGGACAATCTCTTTGTGGGGAGGAGCTTAGAGGCTTGTATCAAGTTTTTTCCCTTGGTCACCAGATAGTTCCTAAATAGTTAACACCTACAAGTCTTCCATATGTGCAAAATTGCCTTTCCAATTTTCAAAAAAATTTTTTATTAAGGGGTTGAGTTATTGTGCAATAATAAATGCATATAAAGTAACAATATGATATGCATTTGTTCTTAAACCAGAATTGCCCCCTAGGTCCCTCCCTCTCCCCCACTACATATCTGATTGCCCTAGATTATGTGTTGCCTTTCCAATTTTAAAAAAGTTCATATGATAATTTTTTTTAGAGAGAGAAACAATTTTTATTGAGTTTTTCTCATGGCTTTCGTTGCTCCAACACTCAGTGGTGTACATGGGTGCTGGGGTTTGAACCCATGTATTGGTGCATGCCGGGCAAGCGCCGTAACCACCGAGCCACACTCCAGCCCCCCATATTAGAACTGAAAGGAGAAAATAGTTGCATGTTGAGCTGTAAGAATATGCTTGCCTTTCAAATCATAGAGTTTTAAGGATTAGTGTTTTTACATGATAGGGCAGCTCACTCTGGAAAGCTTGGTCACCACCTGTAAATTTGGATTATGCTGCGATGATGGACGATCCAGGGCACCCAGGAACACTGAGATGCCCGCGCTGTCCATGCCACCGATGGAGGAGCTGATCTGACCAACTGGGCATGCATGCCCTGTGCTTCCTCGGGACTCACAGGTTGTGGGAATGGTCCCTGTGAAGGCTTAAAATTTACAGCTCTTTCCCCTGCTCTTTTTCTGTACCCTTCCTCTTTACTCCTCACTAGGTTCAGGAAGGGAGATGCATCCCCACAACTCATATCTGTTGAATTTGCACCCTACACCCTGTGCAAAGTCCATTCATTCGGTGGGAAAATAGCTTGTTCCCCACTCCTCCCAGACAGCAGAATGTTAGTCCTCAAGCCAATGGATTTTCACAACTTTTTAAAGGCCAACTCTTTTGTATACTACTTGGATACACGTAGTCTTAAAATACAACTAATTTTGCTTCTATAATTATTTCACAGATATAAATAAATGGAAAATCTCTTCCATTTTCCCGAAATAGAAGGCCAAATAAATATAAATAAAATAAGTCAATATTGTTAAAATCTAATTAGATACTGTAGTTCATTAAAGGTACTGAAACTGAAAGCTATTCTCGCCTCATAAAAAAAAAAAAAAAAAAAAAAAAAAAAAAAAAAAAAAAAAAAAAAAAAAAAAAAAAAAAAAAAAACAGAAGAAACCAGCATGGAAGGGTTTAGAAGTGTTAGAGATGTGGTTAGCATCAGACTGAGACTTTCTCATTGATATGATCAATTTTCTTTTAGAGAGAGAGAAAGGGAGAGAAAAAAGAGAGAATCAATTTTATTTATTTTTTCATCTGGCCTTTGTTTCTCCGACACTTAGCTGTGTGCGTGGTGCTGGGGTTTGAACCCAGGTCCTTTCACATGCCAGGCAAATGCTTCAACCACTGAGCCACCACTCCAGCCCCAATCACATTATTTTTTTTTACAGAATTTTGTGTAAGAAATAAAATTCTGCCAGTGGCAACCGGCTTTAGTGTAACCCATAGGATCGTCTCACATCGTCAGAGCGCAGGCCCCCATCTTCAGGAGCAGTTTTGGTGTCAGGGAGACAGAATGCTCCAACAGCACGGGCTGTAACCCTGAGTTCAACTCCACACTAGAGACGGCCTTGTCTGCACAAAATCCACTGAGCTCCTCAGCCGGGCCAAGTTCACTATGCAAAACCAATGGCTACGTTGCCTTCAATGGTGAAAGACTGAAAACTTTTCCCCTAAAATCAGGAAAGAGAAAGGGATTCCTGCCTCCAGTTCTTCTATTCCACATGGTGTTGGAAGTTCTCATCAGTGAAATCTCAGGAGGAAAAGAGAAACAAAAGGCATTCACGCTGGAAAGGATGACGTAAAACTCTGTGTTCACATCTAACATGATCTTATATGCAGCAAACCCTAGTGATTCCAAAAACAAATTATTAGAGCTGATAAACAAACGTGCCAAAGCTTCAGGATATGAAATCAACATACAAAAATCCATTTACATTCCTCTACAGTAGCAATGAACAGTCTGAAAAGTGAGAAAGCAATATCATTTACAATAGAATCAAAAAGAAAAAAAAATTAGGAATAAACTAAACTACACTGAGGAGCAGAAAATTTGTATTCTGATAATTGCAAAGTTTTGCTAAAAACATTAAAGAAGACGTAAGTAGTACAGAGATATCCCATGCTCATGGATTGGCGGAAGTAAGATGACAAAACCACCCGAAGAAATGTACAGATTCAATGTGATTCCCGTAAATCCCAAAAGGATACGAACCCTAAAAGTTTATGGATTTTCAAGGAAATATGAATAACCAAAACAATCTTCAGAAAAAGAACAAACTCCGGAGGATTTACACTTCCTGGTTTCAAAACTTGCAGCAAGCTGGGCATGGTGGCGCACATCTGTAACCCCAGCACCTCGGGCGGCTGAGCAAGAGGATTGCAGACCCAAGACCAGCTCAACAACTTAGCGAGGCCCTAAGCAACTTAGCGATACCCTTTCTCAAATTAAGACATAAAAAGGGGCATAACCCAGAGAACCAAGGGTCGAATGTCTTCACTCATCTGTGGAGGCTGGAGCTAGACCCTGGCCATGGAGATAGGAGGTCTAGTATCATGTTTTAAATCCGGATAAGGTGTAATGTCATACAACCTAAGGCGTTTGTAGAGATGTATTGGGAAGGGGGTTAGGGATAAGGGTGGGTAATTGGGGAGGGGTTTCTTGGGGGTAAATCTAATTTTCAGAATTTATATATTTATTATATTATTTCATTAGAAGCTTGTTTGATTGTTCAACAAATTTTAAATTTCTGAATAAAATTTTAAAAAGACATAAAAAGGGTTTCAGTGCCTCTGGGCTCAATCCCTGGTACCAGATACCAAGAAACAAACTAAATAAATTAATTAACAAAATACTTGCTACACAGAATCTACAATAATCAAAGCACTTATGTGGAAACTGTCATATAGACCAACAAGTAGAATAGAG